>JBBPMU010000115.1:37969-59790 GCA_038090475.1 Wakefieldia striispora | reverse complement strand
AATCCTCCACATGCCAGTGAAGCTACCCCAACACCATGCTACGTGTGTATAGCCTCTGGTAAGAACGACTCGGATGCAGCTATTATTGGTCCTCCGGACGCGGGCATGCACAGGAAGTCCAAGGTTAAGAGCACACCTCCACATTCTGTCTCCTCTTCCGAATAGTGAGGATTTCAGCCTATCGTGAACCGAGGGAGAATGTCAGAATCAAGGGTGCTTGAACCTCCGGTTGTGTGTCCAGAGACATAGTTCAGTTGTTGCCGAGCTCGCTGACCCATGCAACAGGACAACGCACGAGTGGAACTACAACTCTCCGATCCCATTCCTAAACATGCTGAACGGTAGAAAGGAAAAAAGGCGAGTCCTGTAGCATCAGCCGACCAGCCATATTCTAGCTAGGTCTTGCTAGGGCTACTATACTTAGTTAGGGCAAATAGATCTAGTGTCGATAGCAGGGAACTAGGGTTTCTTGCAACCCGCTGCAACTTCTTGCAAGGGGCACAATGTCCGTGCAAGACCTGAGTGAGTCCGTATCGCTAGCAATGCCTTGCTAGGCCTACAATACCACACGAGGTCTTGTAAGCGTTACACCTAGCCTGTCTGAATCTTGATGCTTGCTAGGCCTCGCTAGGCTTGAAATTTCTTGCGAGTGCTTGCAAGTACCATACATTACTCATCTGGATCTGATCATTTGCTAGGTTCTCGTTTTCTTGCTAGATCACACTAGGTCTAATACAAATCGAACATTTGTATTCATTCACCGTGACCACACACATTACAAAACCAGCTAACAAGACAATCGACTTTCCTTCAAAACCCGTTCAAGACCTTGTCTTTGCCGCGACGAGTCTTCTTGGTGCCGGTGGTCGTAACAGTGGGCACACGGCCCTTGCGTTTGGTCTTCGGCTTGGATGGGGCCTGCTCCTGCGTTGTGTTGTCGGTGCTTGATGTAGTCGGGGCTGATTGTGGCCTATTATCAACAGTGATACCAGTAGAGGGACCAGAATGATTGGTGTCCTTTGTCGACGTAGATGGGGCATCCAGGTCAGATAAATCAGATATCTCACCCAGTCCTGGGTCAGCGTCGAACATGGTGGTGACTGATGATGACTGCTCGGATGTGTTTGACGTCGATGTCATCCGTTCGCTCGTAGGTTCCTTGTCTGGTGGTGGTGGTGGGGTCCCAAATTCACGGCCTTCAGCGGCCCGACGTTCAAGGGCAGAGAGACGTTTCACTGGTCTTGGGTTACCTGCACGCTGAGCACTTATCTCCGTCATGTCATCGTCCGAGTTTGACCCCTGGCGTCTCAGACGATCCTTTGGAAAGACTCGGCTGAAAATAATCATCCTGAGATTCCATACTGAGTGCCACATGAAAGCACATACGAGTTCCACCATGCCAATGTCTCCCTTGTCCACTCGTCCTTCTCATCGAACATCTCGATGATAGTTGATGCCAGGTCATTGAGGTTCATCTGCCCGATGACAGGCTCCCAGCGAGGCGCAGTGCTCAAAGTAAAATAAAGCTGACAAAGCTTTGTGAGAAACAATGACATGAGAATGGTCACGTACGATAACGTGCACGTATGCAATGATTTCTGGGGTCACCTCAGTGAGCCCCCATGCTCGATTCTTGGATAGCTTTGAAGTGTTGCTAGTAGTCGTATCTGTTGCTGCCGCCGATGGTCCAATAAAGAGATGTGTATAAAACTGAAAAGGGAGACAATTAGCGCTACACAATATTCACAATAGACATTACTCTAAATGCAGTGAGGGAGCAGAACAATCCCTTCAATTTGTTTTCGGGGTCATAAACTCCCTCCGCATAGAAGCAGGTTGGCCAGTTTGCAGCTGACGTGTTGATTGAACCATCCTGAAGCGCCTGCATCATTCTGAACAAGTAACTTGTGCATCAGCTCGCTGACAGGCTTGAAAAAAAGGGCATACTGCTGGGGATCTTCGTCAAACTGTGCAAGCTTCCTGCGCGGACACAGATAACGTGCAATTTGGATGTGATTGAACCCACGTGCTGACTTGTCGTGAGTCTTGCTGATGGCGGGTTGGACTGGTTGGAAGGTTGGTGAGAGGTACGTGAGGCCAACATGTTTAATGGCCCCAACGTCTGTGGAATGTTGCTTGCTCATACCAGTTGTGATCTGGGCTGACAAAGTTAGTGATAGCAGAATATATGTGCATACATTCTACTTACCCAATTGCATATCTTTGTAAGCTCCTCTGCTTTGATTTCACCAGAGTCGAGCCCTTCGATGAGTCCGGATGCGTGTGAGAGGATCGCCTCATAAAATCGATAGAAACATTTTATCTTCTTCTCACACCTGCAGAGTTGTTAGCAGCTGTAGCGAACGGATTACAGGACTGTTACATGTTGAGTTGGTCCTCTTGATCCGCATCGACTTTGAGTCCGACATCAATAGCCTTCCTCGGTGACCCAAATGGGTGTCCAAGGAATGCGAGTTTCCTTCCTACTCGCTCGTATCTAACTGGGTCGACAGAACCTACTGTATTATCCTGAGACTGAGTACTAGTACTAGTATCTCTTGAAGAACCCGTTAACAATTAATCTATAGTAAGAAGTGAGTTCAAAACTTACTTCAGCTTCTTCGTGCGTTGAGGCATGGACTGGAGTTGCTCCGCAAGGTCTGCTTTGCGTTTGTTGTGACTCGCAGGTACAGATTGTGGGGCGGGCCCATTGAGAAGACGAGGATCGATAGCCGAGTCGTCAATCAACATGGTGATGGTCAGAAGTTACGACGCAAATGTGGAGAGATCAAGAGATAAAATGCTGAGTTCTAAACTTCGGTCTTTGCCGATGATATCATACTAGTCTTCATACTAGACTATCGGTAACGCCGTGCGCCTAACCGTGCATGTCCCCAATATACACAACTTCCAATGCACCTACTTGGTGCACTCATTTCCCTTACCTTTCTTGTGTCCAGAATGATTTCCTGTCCAGCCTGTCAAACACTTTGCAAGGGAGAGCGTGGGCTATCGCTCCATTCTTCACGTTATTGTCAGAAAAATCAGACAAGTTTTACCAATCTGCTCCAACAGCGTCGCGAACACATCACATCTGTAGCTGAACAAGAAAGAGAGAGGCACCGTCTTCAGGAACAAGAGCAGGCAGAGAGAGAACAGAGAGAAAGGGAACAGGATGCAGAGCGAGTCCACCGGCTCGCTGCATTCCAAAGCCTTGCAGTGAGTCCAATATCTCTTACATTGTATCCATTACTGACCAGCAAGAGAGTTTGATGCTCCTGATGAAGACTACAGTGTTGATCGGCGGCCATCTGGCCTACCTTCCCGCAAACGCCGCCTTCCACAGCGATATCGTGATGATCCTCCACCATTACCCACCCCAGTCCCCACTCCATTCAATGAAGACCCAGAACCCTCCGCCACCGATTATCCATCTCCTGACATTTCTATGGATACCGACTCTATTGGTGGTCACAGCCTCAGTGATGGTCAGGATAGCTCACAAGCAGAATCGGTGTCTGGCCTGTACCGCACTCCTCTCGACGCCAATAATATTTTTCGTGAATACCCTAGCGGATTCCCGTCATATGATCCCGAAGCTTCTACAACTCTTGATCGTCTTTGTGACGGTCCTGCATTCCAATCGAGGAATGATGACAGTGATCCTGTACCCAACCGCAACCTTGCCCCCCCACTCGTACCGGCAACAGACGACGCGTCTTTTTTGCCATTTCTCAATCCATCTGTATGGCGTCTCTTCCAATGGTTCTACAGTTCCACTCAAAAGTCACTTGAAGATTTGAACGCGCTCGTACACAATGTCATTCTTGCTAGTGACTTCGAGCGTGACCACTTCATCGATTTTAATGCTCGACGAGAGGCAAAACGGCTCGATGCTCCACCAGTTCAACCCTCTGACCCGGAACTGTTGTCGTCGTCGTCATCTGCCCCTGCAGGATGGCATAGCACTTCTATCCCAATTCGGCTCCCCTGTGAGAGGGTCCAGCAATTAGAAAATGCCGCCCCTCAATTTGTTGTCGAGGGCCTCTATTATCGCAAGATCACCGACGTCATCAAATCAGCTTACCAGGAACCTATGGCCGAAACGTTCCATATAGCGCCTTACAAGACATTCTGGCAACCCGACAAGACTCGCTCACCCGAACGGGTAATTACTGAAGTATATACAGCGGATGTGATGCTCGAGGCTCACCAAGAAATCAAGAA
Source organism: Wakefieldia striispora (assembly GCA_038090475.1). Taxonomy (NCBI): domain Eukaryota; kingdom Fungi; phylum Basidiomycota; class Agaricomycetes; order Agaricales; family Hymenogastraceae; genus Wakefieldia; species Wakefieldia striispora. The sequence continues at coordinate 55,563 of JBBPMU010000115.1, read as the reverse complement.
CTCTTCCCCAGTTCCTGGTTGTAATCTTGAAACCGTCATTGCCGCAATTCTGTTATGGTCCGACTCCACCCACCTTGCGAGCTTCGGAAACGCTGCATTATGGCCAATCTACCTATTTGTCGGTAACCAATCAAAGTACGACCGTGCAAAGCCCTCCTCGTTTGCCGCTCACCATCTAGCATATATACCGAAGGTAATCACTATCTATTTACATCATTGACGTGTTCTAATCTGTACTCTTTTGTAGCTCCCTGATTCAATTGGCGAGTTTTACATCAAGACATTCGGTAGAGCCGCTACAGCAACAATGCTGACGCACTGCAAACGTGAACTTATGCAGGCAATCTGGGACTTTCTGCTCGATGCCGAGTTCCTGCACGCATATCAATTTGGGATTGTCATCAAGTTTGCCGATGGCATATTTCGTCGAGTCTTCCTGCGGCTTTTAACTTATGCCGCTGATTATCCGGAGAAGTAAGTCCTTTCAAGTTGACTCACACGTCTAATCATGATGCTTTAGAGTTCTGCTTGCATGTATGAAATTTCTTGGACGGTGCCCTTGTCCACGTTGTCTAGTGAAGAAAGACAGAATCTGCAAACTTGGCACCAGAAACGATAGAAATGTACGTGACAAGCTAGAACGCATCGATGACAAACATCGGCAATCTTTGATTGAGACCGTCCGCCGCTCTATTTTTGAGGTTGGACGCAGTGTGGTGAGCAAGGCGGTTGAAGGTCTCCTCGGACCCACGTCGCTGGTCCCAACACGGGTATGTGCTATGCGATACTTGTACTATGTGAAATTTACCCATGCTACTGATTGTCTAGAATGCGTTCTCCGAAAAACTCATCACATTCGGCTTCAACTTTTATTCACTCTTCGTACCGGATTTCATGCACGAGTTTGAGCTTGGTGTATGGAAAGCAACACTTACCCACCTCATACGTATCCTATTTGAAGTTGGCGAGGGAAAAATCGAGGAGTTTGATGCACGGTAAGTTGGCATTCGCATTCGGGTCCAACTGTACACTAACTTACCACATCTAGTTTTCGCTCAGTACCCACATTTGGCCGAGACACGATACGCAAATTCAGCTCAAACGTATCAGAGCTTTCGAAACTTGCTGCACGTAACTTCGAAGATATACTTCAAGTATGTAGGTTTTTTACTATTCATCATGTCTCGAAACCTCACATTCTTCCAGTGCTCGATACCTGTTTTCGATGGCCTTCTTCTTGAGCCATACAACTCAATCATCCTCGATTTGCTATTCGAGCTCGCAACCTGGCACGCATTCGGAAAACTTCGGATGCACACAGAAACCACATTGTTCCATTTCGGGAACAGTACAATGCGCCTGGGTCGGGCTTTTCGAAGATTCTCCAGTGAATGCTGTGAGAAATTTGAGACTCGCGAGCTCCCACGCGAGACTGCAGCACGTGCACGACAAAAGAGTGCAAAGGCTGCTCAGAGATCAACGTCCGCAGGTCAAACAAGCAACACTCCATCGCGCAAGCTCCGGGGCTTCAATATGTCAACGTACAAGCTACACGCTCTGGGCGACTATGTGAAGACCATTTGGAGATACGGTACTACGGACAACTACTCTACTCAGGTGGTAAGTACAGTTTCCTTGAGCTATACCTGATGCTGAGCTCGGCCTAAGGGGGAGCTTGAACATCGCCGTGTCAAACGGTTTTACACCCGCACGAACAAGATTGATTTTGCACATGCGATCGCCAAACATCAACACCGGGAACGTTCACTTCACAATACTGAAACAGAACGCCGTGCGACAGAGAAAAAGGATGTAGAACAAGCAGATGATGAGGCGCTATCAAACTGTTCACCCGAGGTCCATTACCAGATTGGCCAGAGCAATAAGCATTATTGGAATCTGGATACGTGGCTAGGTCAAAACAGGAATGATCGCGCATTTCAGGTATGTGGAACTAATTCATGAATTAATGATACTGAAATCTATTACAGCAATTTCTCCCAAAGTTGAAGGATCACGTCCTCGGACGACTTCTAGGGAATCAGGACTCGGAGACGGAATTCACGATGGCCCAACGCAATGGGCTGATATTCATCAAGAATCGGATCTACCGCCACAAAGTACTACGCATAAACTATACAACATACGACCTGCGACGTGCACAAGATTTTCTCAACATACGGACTCACAGCGACGTCATCACGCTCTCGCATGAAGATGGCGAGGACACCCACCCATACTGGTACGCTCGCATAATCGGTATCTTCCATCTTTACGTCCAGTATCGGGGGACAGAAAGACAGGACCCAGCAGCACAGGTACCCAAACGCATGGACATCCTCTGGGTGCGGTGGTTTGCTCGCAACAAAGAGCTCAAATCCGGTTGGGCAGCCCGGCGCTTACCTTGCGTTGGCTTTTACTCGCACAATGAGCCTGACGCATTCGGGTTTGTCGATCCCAATGACGTGATTCGGGCGGCACATTTGATTCCTGCATTCCGATATGGGCGTACTGCCAACCTTCTACCTCCATCGATCGCACGAAACGAGTCAGAGAATAATGAAGACTGGGATTGGTACTTCGTTAACATGTAAGTCATACTATGTATTGTGTGACAACCTGAAGTACGCCTAATAATATTTCTTCTAGTTTCGTTGACCGCGACATGTTTATGCGGTACCGAGGCGGCGGAGTTGGGCACAAGTCGACCCACGATGCTACAAAGTCGTTATCCACTGACTGGGACAAGCTTGACAAACAAGAATTCACCTTGGAATATGACCGTGAAGCACGTAGCGAGGACGCTGGGGAAGCCGGCAGCGACAACACGTCTATGCACGCTGAGTCGAGTGATTCCGAGTCCGGAGAGTTCGAGAGTGACGAAGAGGACAAAGACGACAGCGAAGACGAAGACGAGGACGAGGACGAAGACGAGGACGAAGACATGGAGAGCGGCTCTGACTCTGCTGATCAAGCCGGCGGGCAGCTAGTCAGTGACGAACTCGAAGACGAAATGGAGGAATATGGATATGGTGGACTAGACCAGGAACTGGACTTGGATGAGGGTCTTGAGGCTGCCGGTGGTGATGACGAGGGAACGGCTCAAGAGAACGACAAAGTTCTAGCTGAGTATGCTGACCTTTGACTTGACGGTATCAAGCGATTTTCAAGTATTCCCGCGTAGTTGATCTTCGGATATCTAAATAGCTTGATTACAAAGTATTTGAGTAGCACCCCAGTGCTAGACGTAGCTTGTCCTTGCACAGTTGTGTTAGTCCTTACAAGACCTAGTTCGGATGAGTGTGCTCATACTAGTCCTAGCTTTACCTGGCATGGACACAATGCACTGGATGTCAAGGTCCATGCTAGTCGTTGCGAGATCTGTCGCGGATGCAAGTCCTTGCAACGGCTAGCAAGGGCTTACTGTATCTAGTATAGTACAGCAGGAATTAGGTCCAACTCGTGCGAGGTTGTACAAGATCTGGCACGGTCTATCTAGAATCTCCGATTTCTTCCCAGGCTTGCTAACCGCTACCAGGTTTAGCCCCGCCGGCTGATGAACTTAAACTCCCGACGGGGAGTGCCGCCAGCGATTTCTCGAGCACTTCTCTGGTTTAATGTACAGGTATCGCTGGCGGCGGACCTAGGATCTTAGGGGTGTGAAACTTGCGCCCGGATCTCAACGGAAACGTGACCCGATAATTTCGAAAGAGCGAGAGCAACTTGGAACCGAACAAATACTGAATCGGCTGGAACAGCCGGCGGTCTGTCGGACAACTCGCAAGATATCTTGATGAATCTTCATACATGTCCAAAGGGGTCAAGGACGTACTACAATCAACTACGCCCGGTCCACTTTTATTGAATCCGCATTGGGGCTAGGGCTGGGTTCCTCAGGCACCTGGCTAACCACTGTAGGAAATGCCATATCTTTGTTTCCATCAGAACAATAGGGCCGCCTGGAGAATTCATACAGACAAAACAGTCGGCGCAAGTGTGCCCATTCAATTTGGAAGGCCCGCTGCAGTTCCAGATGGTGGGTCGTTCTCTTTACCCTTTTTTTGTGCATATTATGAGGTTGCCCGATGACTCGGAGCTCACCAGCTCAAAAACTAGCGTTTGTTACATACAGATGACATCCAACATGCCTGAAGGCTAATTTTAATCTGCCGCTTTGCAAGTGCGCGTGTGGGCGCTTGTCGCTGCTTGACCAGCCACCTCAGCCTAGCTTCGGGTAATAGGTTCCCACCTTCTGGAAATAAATCGATTACACGATCTGTTCGCACTGCCGTTTTCAAAACTAAAGAGGTCACCTGCCACTGTATCTCCGTTGGTAAATATCATCGATATTGCATTTGTAGTACATCCTAGAAACTGAACATGCGTTTTCGCTTCCAGCTTTCGAGGTTTATCACCCCGCCACTCACGGTCACGGTAACGCCTTCGTCTATCTCGTATTAGACACGTTCTAACTTTCTCCGATCAGATACGCCCGCGTCTGGACATGGTCGGGAGCGAAAAAGAGCAAGCCTAAATCTAGCACCTGCCGAGTGATGCATCTGAGGACCACACCACTCTGATTGCGGAGCGCGCGACGGTGAACTACAAAAGTTGTCACTGAAGGTGAGTACCACATCTGGCAGGATTGATGATATGTGGTCGTATCCGGTCACCTACTCGCAAGAAACAAACCCCGCCTGCTTCTTGACGAACCTGGTGATCCAATGTTCTGATAGAGTCCCCGACCACAAATACATACGACTATTGGTAGGTCGCGATTTCTATACGAGTCCTAGCTGCCCGTCATGAATCGTGATTATTTTAATCGGTTGCGCTCCAATTCTTAATGATTGCCTGAATCGTTCAGGCGCTGCAGTGATCAGAATAATCACTTCTAGATGTCTGTTCCTACAACGGAACGGCCGCCCACCAAATTATCAGAGAATGAATCGGGTAATTTCATTGCGGATCAGATATTCTTTATCACTTGGTCCTATTTCGTACCGTGTCGTTTCTTTTCTTCTTAGAGAGACCTCTGGACGAGGTCACAGGGCTGGGTGAGTTCCGTTTCTTGGACTTGATATCTTGCGATAATGATCATTCTTTACGGTACAAACACACCAAACTTATTTGAGAAGTCTATGGAATTGACTAATTTCTCCATTCTGATTCCAAGTTGACCCCTGTCGAATCATCCTCAGTGAGCGCTCCACGTTCTCATCCTGGGTTCATTTCCTTCCATGATCGGTCAGAGATCGGAGGCGAACAGGAGCTGGACCAAATCCAGCTAGTGCGCTGATGGACGACGTATTTAAGAGTCGCATCCCGGTCCGCTAACTGCAGATTGCCTGTGCAACTCGACGGTACGTTAACCCCAAACCCCACTTCAACATGCTGAAGATGTATATAGCCTCCGAAATGGCCCTCGACATATTCCAACAAGTCTTCTCCTTCGCTATGCTAGCCGACCTCGTCAACGATCAGCAGGCAACCCTGAAGGAACTTCAGCAAGATTTTCAGAAAAAGTTGACCCCCTATATCCAAAATATGCCCGGGTGGCAACTCGCGTGGGGACCAACCGTATGGAAGCTCAAACCAGACCTAATCACTTATCCCGCCAACTCCTGGTATATCGTCTATCACCCGAACGCCCGGTTTGAGGACGGCTCCGTACACCCCACCTACGTCATCGCCATCGCGGGCACCCCTTTGGATTCCGACGAGGTTGTCCAGAAGGAGGACAATGCAGTGGATACTGTCGTCAACTTCAACGCTTGGGTGACCAGCGGAATCAAGAACGAACCCGTTTCCATTTCCTCGGGGAACATTTCCCCCGGCATTCCTTACTTCGCGACAGGGACGGCATGGGGGACGTATCACATTGTCAATACCAAATCACCAGATAATGCCGTCTCTCCACGTCAGACGATCGTAGAGTTTTTCAGCACTCTCAACCAATCCCCGTCTACACGGATCATAGTTGCCGGTCATAGTCTCGGCGGTTGTCTCACTACCTCCGTTGCACTTACCTTGGTCACGGCTAGGGTACTCTATCCTGGAAACACCCTCGCGTATCCTATCGCTGGGCCCTCTGCCGGGAATGTAGAATGGGCCCACCAGTTTGTCGAGTATTTCCCGCCTCGTAAATTACCTGGCGCGGGCAGCTACCAGGGTTGGAATCTTAATCTGGTCAACAACCTGGACGCTGTACCCCAACTCTGGTGTCAGATGAAGCCTGTTTCTCCGCAGCAGTGGCTAGGCAGAATCCCTGCCATTTATGGCACGCCAGTCATTGATGATGTGCGGAAGTCCGTCGTCAAGTACGGTGTCAGCGCTCAAAGCTCGGGGGTGGTGTACAAGCCCGTCTCGGGTCAGTACTTCGACCCTTCCCCACCCGCCTCTGTTCCTACTACCACGGACGAGTACGTTAAAGAAGTCTTGATGCAGCACTGCGTGTCATACCTGAACGAGCTCGGGCTCACCGCGGAGCAGGTTGGGATGAACATTGGACCAAATGGCGGGGCCACGTCGAAATACCCTGTCACCAGTGGGTTGCAACAGGCGATTGATAATCCGGAGGATCATCAGAAAGAATACGATAACGTCAAGGATACGGCGGAAGCGCAGTCCCTCCTCAAGGCCATGTAATAGGAAAGTGCTTCTTGGATGTTAGTCCTACCGACTGTAAGTTTGTAACGTGCGTGGATTGATGGATGATCGATAGCCCTTGTACTTATAAGCGTAGTTATCATGCTGAGAGAGACCCGGAGTCGTGTAGTTATGTACTACTATGTACCAGTGAAGCGCACGGTATCATTCGCAAATGTTATTTTTGAAAGGATTGGTCTGTTCGGGTACTTCGGGAATTACAGAAAATGACCATCGCATCACAGGATTCTTATCGTTGCTGACTCGGCTGATGCGACCAGAGGCCATCGTCTCAATCCTACACGCTGGGAAAGGGACGAGGTCAGTGGAAGCCCTTCGCTGATACACGGTGGAGGGGTCGGGATAAGGCCAACCTGCTAGTACGACGTGCGATGCGCCACTGGCAGGACCCCGGCCTGGTTTTGCGCCATCTCTTCTCCATGCAAGACGTACACACCTCGAAAAGACTGAACTCGCATTCACGGGTGCGCTCAGGTTATCCATATGTAAGGACCGCTCCGGTTCCGGCCACCGAATCGGCCCGAGCGACACAGCACCGCTTCGCATATTCCTTTTTTCACCGTTCATCCTTATTCAGCCCCATTCACTCGTCTCTAAGCTTGATCGATAAGCTCGTCTACTATACATTTCATAGCATCTTTTCCTTCGTATATAAACCATTTTGTACAACCCTACTCATCATTGAATTCAGAGCAGTTAATTCAGAGCAGTTCAGTCCAAAGCGCACGCACGTTTTCCGACAAGTCACGATTCTCGACGCACGTGTTGTCCTCATCACTCTTTTATTCTACCAAAATAAACTACTTCTAGGCTCGGTCACCTTCCCCTTTCGCACTCGCATTCGCCTTCCCCGTTTCGTTAACACAACGGAACGGTCCCCCACACATACTTAATCCCCAGAACATCGCCGCGACGAGTCCAGCGACTTCTAGTGGGTGATCGTGGATCCGAGACTGTTTTTTCGCTGCTAGGCCCCTTCGAGCGGAGGACGCACAGTGTAAGGAACCCACGCCGTCTGCGCTCCGCCACGCGATCAAACCGGTCGCTTTGTCCGTCGCCTTGACCGCAACGCCTTGTCCATATGTCCTTTACCTTGTTCGTTTATCCCTTCCCTTAGCTTGGTTACTTTTCCTTCCTTTCCGTCTTCTTGTCCCCTCACTCGGACCACGAGCCACTTAATACTTTTGTATATAAACCACCTCGAGCCTCTCAATAGTTTAAAGTCAGTTTCCCCTCGAAGTCTCTCGTCGTTCCTCGTTCCGAAAGCCTCGAATCGACCGTCACAAACGAAGTTTAAAGTCATCGCTAAAGATCCTCTCCCGATCCACCTTTCCTACTAAAACCCTTGGCCTTTTCCCTTTTCCCTTTCCCCTTCGAACTCGTACTAATCCGATCGCCGCTCGCTGCACGGCCGCTTCGGACAACCTACACCGGTATTTCTAAATTCTATTATCATCACATCCCTTCGTGTCTATCTCCGGAGTAAACTGGATTTATTTTAGTTAGGTGAACTGCCTCGATCGCCGGAATCGCTCGACGATTGCTTGGTTGACACTCCGATGCTTGAGATCTCGAGACTCCGACTCAAAACTTTGCACCTGCTTAGTGCTCCTGAACGCACCATTCGGTCTCTCGGAAGTTCCTAGTCTTGGTGCCAAAGAATATTTGTAAACATTTACTTATTATGGTTTTCCAACCGTGATGTGCGTCGCGTCCGAGCGGTGCTCAAAAACGGTCGTTCACGCTCAACTCGAAGCTTGAAGATGCATGCCGCCCTCTGGTTTCTAGTTTGGGGTGGTTTGAATAGCTCGGGCGGCTTAGGTACGTACTCATCGCTTCTCGTTCAAGTTTACACCGCATGATCTGATCTTCCGTTCTCACTGAGCCTGATTCGTATATGCTTGCTTGCGTCGTCCATCTGCAATCCATCCCCACCATTTGGTGTCTTCTGCATCATTTTGACATGATACGTCGCCTTCGTCACACCTCTCCCCGCCCCCTCTGCGTATATGTCACTCTTGAGTTGACCTCCTGGTCAATGGCTGGGCCCTCTACCTTTGCATCACTGCCCCCTCGATGTATCATGACGCACCAGTTGAGTGGGAGGGCAGAGCATGAGCATAGATCTGCAAATGGCAATGGGTGATGAAGACCTCGGTTAGCACACCAAAATGGGCAACAAGCATCTTGGAATGAACCGCAGGGTTCATCTCCACCACTCCGCACTCTCCAGCCCGACTCAGGTAAGGCATGGGACGGAACGGACGTGTGTGCAAATGCACAATTGTCTGACCCCTGAGGTAGCATGTGAATTCACTGAGGGCACCAGACTAATCCAAACTCCCGTCAACCAGGGAACAGACAGCCTGCCACCCATTCGGGCTCGCTGTGACGGTCAGCATGTACTGCTAGTACCATTCAAAGAGTTCAGCGGACCGCCTCAAATTTCAAGTTCTCGCTTACCCACAGTGCTAGTAGGTTTCTCTATCATCCCATTGCCATTGACAAGCTACGAACTCGCATTCCGTACACTGGACATACCGTATCTCGAATGTACACCTCGCTGAAGCTCCAGTGTCTGGTGTCCAACGATTGTCATCGGATTCGTACCCAAAGCGTGGAAAAGACACTCTTGTTCGGTTCAATCTATTCTCACCCAATGGTTGGATCCCACCCTTTCCATGTATGGGATATGAACAGAAATGGAACTCCCTGGCAGCTGGTCAAGGATGTCACTGGTCCACCATTGGAATGCATTCCATTCAAGTTCACAACCATACCTTACCGAGCTGCGGGTGCTTAAATTGTAACCTTTGAGGGTACAGGTAAGATTTACCATTCAATTCCGTTTAACGAAAGATAGGACTCTTGGACTAACCTTACGGTATAACGGTGGGAACCAGGCTTGTGACTCAGAGATCTTACTCACTTTGATCATCTTCTCGAGTTCTCGTACAGGATGCCACAATTGATCATGTGGCTCGCCTCTGCAACCTAAAACTGGTAAGTCATGGTTTGTAAAGCACAGTTCATGTTGAATTCGTCGCTAATTTCATTATGGTCTCACTCTCCTGCCATTTGAACCGCCTTGGCTAGCTCGGGTCCACGTTTTGGACTGATATGCTGAATCATATCGCGCAGGGAACCAAGAGCACTAGAGCCTGCGCGGAACTATCCTAGCTGCCTAATAACCCGTAATAGGTGGTGCCCTTCTTTCCACGATTTTGAATTTCTGCTGTGTTGACCAGTGTGCAGCGTGAGAAAGATATATTTCAGACGACCCAACAGAAATTTGCTATTTTGAACAATCATTATAGGACAACAAAGTCTGATATGTGGTCATATTGGCAGTCGGCGCACGGGTCCAAGTACTCGTAGCGCAGCTTCGGCGGCCTTCTCAGTTCACCCTACCACGCATTGATTCTCCGTTCTACGCCGCATGTGAACCAAGATAGAACTTTCGTTCAATTCCTGATTAGTCGTGAATGTCGTGGCCCATCGTCATAATTGATTACGCCTTCACTCAAGTTCACAACCACACCTTACCGAGTTGCAAGTATTCAACTAGCAAAGGTAAACCTTATCATTCAACTCTGTTTAATGAGGGAAATTTAAATGGATGATCTTTGACCAATATGATGGATCATGGATCAAGGGCTATTCGCCTCATGTGACAGTCTTGCTCATTCTCACCATTTTCTCGAAACTGGTAAGTCCCGATTCACAAAGTGGATCCCATTTGATTACTGAACGCAGAGAGCAGTATGCCGTCACTTGCTTGTTCGGATCGCTTTAACGTAGTCCGGGCCCGGGTCCAGGCTTCGGACCGACATTTTGAACCTTATCGCGCAGAGAACGAGTGTTACTGATCCTCCCTACCCCAGGTTTCCGCAGATCGATTCTCATACAGTTCTGAAAGAATTGATAGGAAGCATCTTTCTCTTCTCGATCTTCAACTTCTCCCATGTTGATCAGCGTGCAGTGTCACTGGAGTTTCGTTAGGTACTCCGAGCACTCGTTTTAGACGACTCAAACAGTACGAGATTCTCCCGTCACGCTCATCTCGGACCTGTATTGCGAGCGAACAAGAGCTGAACCGAATCCGGTTAGTGCGCTGACGGTCGACGTATTTAAGAGTCGCATCACGGTCCACTAACTGCAGATTTCCTGCGAAGCTCGACGGTACGCTAACCCCACAATGCTAACCCCACTTCAATATGCTGAGAATTTATCTAGCCTCCGAGATGACTCTCGATATATTCCAACAAGTCTTCTCCTTCGCTATGCTTGCCGATCTTGTCAACGATCAGCAAGGAACCCTGAAGGAGCTTCAGCAAGATTTTCAGAAACAGTTGACCCCCTATATCCAAAAGACGGATGGGTGGCAACTCGCGTGGGGGCCAACCGTATGGAAGCTCAAACCAGACGAGTCTACTTATCCCGCCAACTCCTGGTATATCGTCTATCACCCGCACGCCCAGTTTGAGGATGGCTCCGTGCACCCCACCTATGTCATCGCCATCGCAGGAACCCCTTTGAAATCCGACGAGGTTGTCCAGAAGGAGGACAATTCAGTGGATACCGTCGTCAACTTCAACGCTTGGGTGACTGGTGGGATTAAAAACGAACCCATTTCGCTCTCCTCTGCGAGCGTTTCCAAGGGCATTCCTTACTTCGCGACAGGGACGGCGTGGGGGACGTATCACATTGTCAACACCAAATCACCAGAGAATGCCGTCTCTCCGGGCAAGACGATCGTAGAGTTTCTCAGCATTCTCAATCAACCTCCGTCTACACGGTTCATAGTTGCTGGCCATAGTCTCGGCGGTTGTCTCACTACCTCCGTTGCGCTTACCCTAGTCTCTGCCGGGGTAATCCATCCCGGAAACGCCCTCGCGTATCCTATCGCTGGGCCCTCTGCCGGGAACGTAGAATGGGCCTACCAGTTTTCTCAATATCTCCCCCCTCGCAAGTTACCTGGTGCGCGCAGCTACCAGGGTTGGAATCTCAATTTGGTCAACAATATGGACGCTGTGCCTCAACTCTGGTGCCATGTCAAGGATGTTTCTCCGCAGCAGTGGCTAGGCAGAATCCCTGCTTTGTATGGCACGCCGATCGTTGATGATGTGCAACAATACGTCGTCAAGTATGCCGTCAGCACTCAAAGTTCGGGGGTGGTGTACAAGCCCGTCCCGAGTCAGTACTTTGACCCTTCCCCGAGTTCCCCGCCTGCCTCTATCCCTACCACCACCGACGAGTACCTCAAACAAGTCCTGATGCACCACTGTGTGTCATACCTGAACGAGCTCGGGCTCACCGCGGAACAGGTTGGGGTTAGCTTGGGACCAAGTAAGGGGAGCTCGTCGAAGTACCCTGTCGTCGGTGGGTTGCAACAGGCGGTTGATAATCCGGAGGATCATCAGAAAGAATACGATGCCATCAAGGATACGGCGGAAGCGCAGTCTTTCCATGCACAGTTGGCGTGAGCATGCATCCCGGCGTTTGTACGAAGTTTTGCACTGCGGATGGAGTTTGTGTACTTTTAGGAAATCGTGTACTCATTCAATACTATTGGAAGACGGGAATCACAGGATTGTGTACGTATACTTGTGACACAAATATGAATGTGCGCCTTGGAAGAGCTCTACTCACAGGACGTTTGGACCCCTGGACAATCCCGAATTTCAAGTTGTCCCAAACGTAGTGTTGACAGAACTGGCGAGGCAGATGGCAAAACCTATAGATACCCGGCTGGCAGAACCTGGCAGAAATGTACTTGACTCGGGAGCAGCAGTGACTAGTGAATAACTACTGTCTGAACTGAGGAATCGTCCAATCGTCTCCCGACCATGTCCTCCGATAGCTACGGATGCTTTTATCACTGTGAACATTACTTGAACTGACAAAGTTGATAACAGGCCGGCTGGAATTACTGGACAAGCGGCATTTGTGGCGAAAAGGAAGGTGCCAATTCCAAGGGGGCTCGAATCCAAGGTCAAAACAACAACCTAGCAAAACACCTCATCAATGGGTGTCCTGATGAACCTCCTGACATAGGAAGGGCAGTGCAGAAGGTCTCGTAAGGTGGGAGAACCTTATGACCAGTTCCGAAGAACACCCCCTCAAAGCGTTGGCAATCACAACCCACTCTATCATTCCGTATGCTGGCGATTTCGAACGCTTGTTTTCCGATCACAGTAGCACACAATCCTCTCGGCGCTGTAATCTATTAGTCTCGACATTCGAAACTCTTAGAAAAATCTGGGCCAACCGACCAGTAAATTACTATCCACATTTAAAAAAGGTGGCAAACAATGAGCAAACTTGGTGCTATCATGCACACATGGACATGCAGGGGGTAAGCAACTGAAAAGCCTGCTGGACCCGAGACAATCCCGTTTGGCACCACCCGGCGGTGGACAGGCTGGAAGGGTTGGGATAAGGTTAAACTAGACGCTGCTCGGAGTGCGAGGTACTAGTAGCCGAGGTCCCAGATACGGCGATCAGCTAGGAATAGAACAAGAGTTCCATTTCAGTTCATATACTGCGTGTAGAAAGGATGAGAATCCAACCACCGGGTGGCGGTAGGTTGAATTGAGCGAGATTGAATTCGAAATCGCGTCATCTTGATTAGTACTTGGACTGCTAGTACTCGCTGTTGGCTGTTGCGGTGACCGGTACTAGCGCACGCCTCTTCGATATGGCAAGCCAGACATTGGCCGGGCGACCTTAAACCTGTGCCGGGTGCAGACGTTTGCTGCCGCGATAGTGTTGTGGGTAAAACTATCTTGGGATGGTTCTGCCGGTAGTGTCGACAGAACAGGCAAAACCCGGTGGTTGCGCCAGCTGCTACGGACAGTCCAAACCGCTCGACAACGTGAACAGTGCTGCATCCCACCTTCCACCGTCCCGTTGGTCATGGGCAACTATGGTCACCCCATCGGCATGCAGTACAAGCCCTTGGTTAACCCGATCCAACTCGAAACTGTAAACATTGCCATCTAACACGTGTCTCCGTTTATGATCGTAGACGCCATAACCCATTATCACAATTAGTTCCATTCAAGTTCTCAGCCATACCTTACCGAGCTGCGAGCGCTGACCACCAAGAGCATAGGCAACTTTTACCCAACTTCGTTTGATGAAAGACTGCATTCTCAGACTAACCTTACGGATCCAATAGCTGGAGCAAGGTTTGTGATGACTGTGTGATGACTCCCGGAAGTTTTCCTCGTTCTGATCATTTTTCATACAGGGTGCCGCATTACGGGCCTCTGCAGCTCAAAACCGGATTCACGATCTGTAAGCAGAACCCATGTGATATGACTAATGCGCATAGTGGACAGCGCTCATCTGTTCGGGGCGCCTTAGCCTCGCCCGGGTCCAAGTTCTACACCGACATTCTGAACCACTCGCACGAGGAATGAGGAGCCCTACTGATCTGCCGAACCCCAGGTCTCTGCAGACCGATTCTTGTAAGACGTTTAAAGAACTGTGACAGGTAATATCATTCCCTCCCCAGCTTTCAACTTCTGCCGTCTTGACCGCGTGTAGCGACACCGAAGGGTACATCTTTAGGTAACCTCCCATTTCAGACGACTCCAACGGTACGCAACTCTCCGTCTCGGACCTATATCGCGAGCGAACCAGAGCCGAACCAAATCCAGCTAGTGCACTGACGAACGACGTATTTAAGAGTCGCGTCTCGGTCTGCCAACTGCAGATTGCCTGCGCAACTCGACGGTACGCTAACCTCGCTACACTCCCGCTAGAATATGCTAAAGATTTATCTAGCCTCTGAAATGACTCTAAACCTATTCCAACAAGTCTTCTCCTTCGCCATGCTGGCCGACCAGGTCAACGATCAGCAGGGAACGTCAAAGGAGCTTCAGCAAGCTCTCCAGGAAAAGTTGACTAGTGACATGCAGGCTACGGATGGGTGGCAACTCGCGTGGGGGCCAACCGTCTGGAAGCTCATTCCAGAGGAATCCACTTACCCCGCCAACTCCTGGTACATCGCCTATCATCCGAATGCCCTGTGTGAAGACGATTGCTCACGCCCCACCTATTCATCGCCATCGCGGGTACCCCTTTGAGACCAGAGCACGTAATCCAGAAGGAGGACGAGGCAGTGGATACCATCGTCGACTTCAACGCTTGGGTGACTTGCGGGATCGAAAGCGAACCCCAATCCATTACCTGGGTCAGTATCGTCCCGGATGTTCCTTACATTGCGACAGGGACAGCATGGGGGACGTATCACGTCCTCAACACCAAATCACCGGAGTATGCCATCTCACCGGGGAAGACAATTATCGAGTTCCTCCGTACTCGGGACCAAGCTCCCGATACACGTTTCATCGTTGCCGGTCATAGTCTCGGCGGTTGTCTCACCACCTCCGTTGCGCTTGGAGTACTCCATCCTAGAGAAACCCTCACGTACCCTGTCGCTGGGCCCACCGCAGGGAACATCGCATGGGCTCAGCAGTTTGCCGAGTGCTCCCCGCCTCGCAAGCTACCCGGTGCGCGCAGCTACCAGGGTTGGAATCTCAATCTAGTCAACAACCTGGACGCCATCCCCCAACTCTGGTGGGACTCTCCCCGCAGCAGTGGATTGGGAGAATCCCTTCCCTTTATGGCATGCCTGTTATTCCCAAAGTGCTGGAGTATGTCATCGACTACGGTGTCAGGGCTCTCAGCTCGGGCATGGCGTACAAGCCTGTCCCGAGCCAGTACTTCGACGGTTCCCCGCCTACCTCGGTCCCTACCACCTTCGACGAGTTCATCGGCGAGCTCCTGAGGCAACACAACAAGCCATACATGGAGGAGGTCGGGATCACCCAGAAACAGGCTGGGCTTGTCCGGGGCCAATGGCACCGGGCTCCAGTTACATACCTTCTCGCTTGTGGGATGCAGGAAGCGGTTGACAAGCTGGAGGAGCAGCAGAAGAAATATGATTACATCAAGCGTATTGCGCGGTCCTTCCATGGAGAATTAACGCGAACGTGCACTTGGCCACGTACGAATAGTGGATGTCGTTTGTACTTCTACGAGCGGAACCATGTACTTGTTCTATAATCGGAACGCAGGGTTGTATATGTACACTACAGTATCAATACGAATGTTGACCACCCTGAATGCTGAACAGTGTTAACCTCAAATCACACAACATAAAAAGATTATCGATGAATTTCATCGCAAGTACAGTAGGGCCGTCTATAGATATGGTATAAATCTCCGAGGACTAGCACCCAAAAGTGGCGTATAGTTCATCTCCTCTTCGTAAGGACTCTTCCGATGCTCGCTTTCACGATACCCATAGCCTTCTCTACGTCTTTCTTCGATAGCGCGGCCGTGGCGGCGATGCGAATGGTTGGCCGAGAATCAGTCATCTCTTGACTTCTCAGGTGCTTACCACGTGTGAGGAACACGCCATTCGCTAGAGCATCGTCAACGATATCCTGCAAAACACGCTCCTCCGCCTCGTGGTTAGGTTCAGGGGGAGGAACCATAAGATGATGTGGACTGTTGCGGAGGCAGAAATGGATTATCGGGCTGGCACGATGACCAAGCACCGTGATCCCCTCAGTCTTTTCCAACACAGAACGGATAATGTCGACATTGTCGTGGAGAGCGGTGAGGACCGAAGGAGTGTTCCGTAAATAACTGATCGCCTCTGATCCGGAGGTAGCAAGAAGGGGAGGCATTGATGCAGAGAAAACGAAGGAAGTTCCATTGATGCGCTATTAGATCGAAGACAAATTAGTAGTGAACTATTTTTACCACACATACACCCACCTGGTGTTCGGTGACAATGAAAGAACCAGCACAGAAGCCGCCGGATGAACACAAACCGTTGGCAACAGATCCCACGAGCATATCAATCTGTGTAGCCTAGAAGTATTACTTTTTAGAATTACCCTGCTCAACCAGTTAGTTGGGAAACCTACGGGAACGTTGTAGAGTTCCGTCAAACCACGACCAGTTCGGCCGACTGCACCGAAAGAGATACTCTCATCCAAGATGAGCCGATACTTGTACTTCAGTTTGAGCTCAATCTATTCAAGAATCAATAATTAATAAAGCAAAGCGAGGTGCGTTATTTAACAAACCAGTTTGGGAAGGTCAACCATTTCACCATCACGTTCAAAGATACCTTCCGTAATAATGAAACGACGAGTCAATGGACCATTGCGCTTCTTTCTGTCCTTTTCAACACTGACGAGAACATCCTCGAGACTCTTGGGATCGTTGTGGTCATACCACCGAACGGTCGAACGCGAGATTTGGATACCCTTCTGGATGGCAAAGTTTACAGAACGGTCCGCGACAATGATATCTCCCCGTTTGCAGAAAGCAGGAATAACAGAAGAGATGGTTGAGAATCCTTGAGAGTAAAGGATGGATGTCTCTGTTCCTAAAAACTCGGCGATATTGCGTTCCAGGTCAAGGTGTACGTCTACTAGGCGTGTGAACCATGCGCTCTCTATGAAGGTGGGTGATACTGACCAACAGTCCCATAGAAGCCAGGGGGTCCACAGCTGCCAAGTCCGTATTTACGCAAGGTTTCGATTGCATTTTCCTTAATCTGTTCGTTTCCCGCGAGCCCGGAGAAGTTGAGGCTTGCAAGATTCGTGACTGACTTGCCATTCGACAGCAACCTGGGCTTAGAACCTGTTGGACCAGCAATGACGGGAACAGAGGCCAGGTCTCGCTGTTCCCATTCTGTCAGAGGTTGGACAAGGCTTTCAGGCGTCCACTCATCGACGAGCTCGTTGATTTCCTGTAGTAGTGGTGAACGAAAGCGAACCTTGGTACGTCGGGGCACAAACCTTTTCGGAAAATTGTATGAAATGCTTGCCTTGTTTGTCTCCTCGTGTTCGCGACTGCAGTAGCGTACGGATGGCAAAAACGACGAGGATGAG
>JBBPMU010000115.1:0-37870 GCA_038090475.1 Wakefieldia striispora | reverse complement strand
AACGAAAGCGAACCTTGGTACGTCGGGGCACAAACCTTTTCGGAAAATTGTATGAAATGCTTGCCTTGTTTGTCTCCTCGTGTTCGCGACTGCAGTAGCGTACGGATGGCAAAAACGACGAGGATGAGTTCTAGGATAGTTCGCCCAGGATCATTTTGGTGCGACGACTTGACGTATCGTGCAACCACAGCGGAACCGGGAATTTTGTAAAACGTCGACTCGAGTCTCGACAAAGAGTAAGCCAACAAGGTGAACAATGGCTCCAGAGTCGAGGGAGTTTCCGACATGGTCGATGATTCGTGGAGAAGGCGAGAAGATGGCGTGGTTGGGAAATTTGATGTTATGTAAGCAAAGCTAGGGGTACTATAGACTACGAACATCTTACTTACAATCACATGGACCCTGCACCGAGTCTGTACATGTAAGCTATCTCTTACTTTCCTTCCGGCGCACCTTGTGTCCCTGACCGTGGCAGCACTTCAAGGTTCGATTTCTGACTGCTCAGAGATCGTACTACTCCTCTCGTCCCTGACAGACTACTCGTCCAGCACCTCAAGCTCAAGGTTCGATTTCCGATCGCCTGGAGATTGTCAGGTTACCGGTCGACCTCACTATCTTCGTTCCGTCTGGTCCTACTCCCTGTATCTCCCCGCGTACATAAATACGTATCCATACCTCCGTCCTAAATGGTCCGATCGTTATGCACAGAGGTGGGCCTGTGGCACCCCAAAGGGCCCGCCAAACTTTTCAACCACGGCCCCAGGCTTCACAGCCGCTCACGTCTGCTCACGTACGCGTTCGGTTCCATCGGTCCAGGACCATTTCATGCTATGGCGAAGCTTCACCCAGGATAGAAGTTTAGCATCAATTCTGGAGATGCAGGCGTGTCGGAGGGTTTTGGACCATCTCCTTTCCGGCGTTCGTTCTATTTCTTAGCTGAACTTGTTTGAGTGCTGATACGCTGGGTGGGAGTCTTTTCTCAGGAACAAGGGTAGTCGGGCGGCGGGCAACGAACTATCGTTGACCATATGTTGCCTGCTAAGCCAAACCTGAGCCCATCCATACAAATACTTTTTCTTCCCCGAAACGCAAGGGATAGCAATTATTGAGTAATATGAGGGGCATTGGCGGAGAATAGGTTACCCTCTCCCATTGGATGCGGTGTAGTAAATCCCAGGCCCGATTCCCAAAGTAACGTCTGCTCTCGAGCCTGACGCGTTCCATTCCCAGTCAGCTGGAGTGACACTCCCTGTGGGTCGTCTGTGTTACCCTCCACGATCCGACCCTGCTCTCGGACAACATCCGCGCAGCGCAACCGTAGACACGATCGTGTTTTCTTCGGGCATGGTTGCAGTATTATGCCATATCCAGCGTTAACGCCCTGCCAAGGGTAACGGAGATCGTGACCATGGAGCTCTCGTCTGTTGATGTAAGTTTCTTGAGCTGGCAACATACTTCCATCGGCTAGCCCGATCACTGTCCAATTCGCCGTCGGGATACTACGTTTAAATTCACCTATGAGATCAGTCTATCAGCAGTGAATTTTGATTCTTCGCCTTTCACAATGGAACCTCAGGTATCCGCGCTCCCACACACCGTACTGGGTTTCGCTCCCATCGCTGCAGGCATTGTCGCTGCCATAATCACCATTCGCATGTTTTGCAAGAGTCCCAACGTGTGTAAATAACACTCATTTCATGCCGTCCCCTAATCACCGTCCCCAGCTCACTTCGATCCCGACGATTGGCTCGAGCAGCTTCCTCGAGTCATGGTGGGCTGGCTACGAGTTCCAAGCCAATGCAATAGATCTCATTCAGCAGGGTTACGACAAGGCGAGTCACTTTATATCAATTTCCGAAGACCCAATTACATCGATGCGTAGCATAAGTCTGCACCCTTCAAGATCGCAGATCGCTACCGCTGGATCGTAGTCATAGGTGGTCGTCAGTTAATGGAGGAAATAAGAAAGGCCCCCGATGATATACTTTCGTTCTTCGAAGCAGCAAATGAGGTGAGCACGGATTTCGCGACCGAGTGAGCCCTCATTGCCGGACCACAACTCACATCCTGTTAACAGGAGATACAAATTGAGCATACAATGGGGTGGGAGATATTTCACAATCCGTATCACGTTGAAATCGTTCGCTCTCAGCTCACTCGTAACCTTGCTACGCTGTACCCTGAGATACGAGACGAGGTCGCCGTAGCCTTCGACGAGACATTAGACCTGAGAGATAATGGTGAGTCTTGCGATTCTATCTCTACGTAAATATTGTCGACTAACTCAGTCTGTTTAGAATGGAAGAGCGTGCCTGCCCTTAGTGCCATTCAACAGGTCGTATGCAGAACTAGTAACAGGTTGTTCGTTGGTCTTCCATTGTGTATGTACGCGATTTTGCGGTGTCGGCTGTTGCGCTCAGCTCGGGATCACAGGCCGAAACAGTGACTGGTTAAATCTCAACCTTCGATACACGCTGGACGTTTTTAATGGAGCGAAAGTTATCCGGCGTTTCCCCGGCATTCTAGCACCGTACGTGTTGGCGTCGCCCATTCGGCTTGGCTATCTCTCATTATTATTATATAGTGTCGTCGCGTATTTCATTACTGACGTTCCAGGAACCGTGAAGCAAGCCATGGAGCATCTTACTCCTATCATCGAAGAAAGGTTGGACTTGCTGGAGAAGCACGGCGAATGTTGGGCCGACAAGCCAGTTCGTTGTGTATATCTTGTATCGGGATTTATTTTAAATCGATTGTTCACAGAACGACCTCCTCTCTTGGCTATTGGATATGGCACCCGAGGGTCCTGAACGTACAGTCAGGCTTTTGACGACCCGAATATTATCCGTCAATTTTGCGGCAGTTCAGGTATGTTTCTTTATAGTCTACTCGCTTAGCTCTGTATCTTATTGGCGCGTGTTCAAGACGAGTTCGAATGTATGTTTGCCACCAAATTTGCTTGACGTTGTGCCTGACCGTGTCCCAGAGCTTTGCTCATGCACTATTCCTCTTAGCGGAGAACCCTCAATACATTCCACCCCTTCGGGAAGAGGTGGAATTAATTGTCGAAAAAGAGGGATGGTCCAAAGCGTCTTTGGGGAAGATGCACAAAATTGACAGCTTTTTGAAGGAATCTCAGCGCTTTATCGGAATCGGGGCCGGTTAGTCTTTCTTGCCGTCACATTCGTGACAAGACGAAATGGGATTTCGTTAACACCGTCACACTGATAGCGAGCTTGATGCGCAAGGCCACCAAGGATTTCACTCTCTCCGACGGGACATTCTTACCCAAGGGAACATCGATCATTTCACCTTCCCTTTGTGTACACCTCGACGATGGACACTACGACAATGCGCATGGATTTGATCCGTTCCGATTTTCTAGGATACGTGACGACGAAGGGGAGGGTGCCAAGCACCAGTTCGTTTCGACTAGTCCCGAATACTTGGCTTTTGGGCATGGTAAACATGCATGGTATGTACTGTTCGGCTTGATATCAGAATATGCGCAACTGTCTCAATGCCTGTTAGTCCTGGTCGATTCTTTGCCGCTAACGAACTCAAATCCATGCTGGCTCATGTCGTCGTGACGTACGATGTCAAGCTAGAGGATAACAAACCCCGCCCACAGGAATTACGAATGGGTTACGATATCGCTGCTAACCCATTTGCGAGTGTTATGTTTAGAAAGAGAGTTTAAGTGAGAGGACCGTCTCGTTCTCGAGATGGATCCTCTTGGATCGTCCTGCCGGCCCAAGTCCCCAAGTGCTCATGTATGCGTGTCTGGTTTTCTTCTCGAGTAGATTGTGGACGTACCTCTCCTTTTCCACGTCTTGAGACATATTTAGACACCGTCAGGAATGGTATTTACTTACTTGGATAGAAGACCGGGCGAGTTAGCTTAATACTCGGTGGAACCTGTTGATTAAGTACAATTGCAGGACACACAGGAACCACAGAAGTCAGAACGTCCACCGGTCTCGGGAAGTGGGCTCACTTGCGCATACAGGCGTGTATTCAAGTTGCTCATGCGATTAATAGGGATTGCAGGACAACTCTTGCCGGGAGCAGCAGGGTCCTTTGAGCAACCGTGGCGATCGGGCAGCTCTTCTAATGGGGTAAAATGGCAAGGTCCATCAGATTTCCTGTTAGAATACGAGACCACATGGCGATCGGGGATTCCACAGCATTAGGACATACCCGACTCATGGGGGATTCAACCTTCGAATGCACTAGGTTGTCCCGACTTGTACAGACGGACAAGACAGAGTTGGACTGAGTGGTTCGAGGTACCATCCACGGGCAAGGCACGGAGCAGGCTCCTCGAGCGGCGCGGTCTTGGGCGGTGGGCACAAAAGTGGATATGATCTTGATATTCGAAATTGACAACGCGGAGAAAATGCGCATTTCCGTGAACTCGGCTATATGACGGGCCCGGCCAGCTAGTATTGACAGGTCGCCGAACTCACCGCTACTTCCGTCACGACCGCCAGCATGCGACTCAAGAGAGTCCCAACTTGAACGGTACCGCCAAATCTTCATTGGTATAATCTATATCAATCGAAGCCGTTTATGATTCGAATGGAACAACCAGCATCACCAAAGTTGAATGGAGAGGAGGCGGGAACGAGAAGAAAGGATGATTCCGGGAATGATGACTCGGACCAGCACTTCCGACTGGGCCGAGTGGTGACTCCTCCATATTTTAGCATCTCGGTCTAAGTGCGGCGCCGGTGTCATTAAGTAACCTACACGCGTTCAACAGCTTTTCGAGCAAAGGTAAGTAGGTCGACGCAATTAGTCAATGCACTGCCAGGGCGGCTGTGGCCTGGGTTATTACTTATAAGTTAGGTAGTCCCCAAAACTGCCGGACTACACGGAGACACTCTCGGCGATTTGGTTCTTGAAGGTGATACGTCGTTCTTCCCCCCACGCATGTCATGACTTCCGATGAACGGTTGCTCGTCGAAATCCTGCGAGAGGAATACCCGGCTGGTACGGTCCCTGGCCTTCACGTGTCTTCGCATAATCAATGACCTACCTTGCGCACATTTTCTCAGCGATCGCGGCCACTGCTGTCGTATATGATTATGGTGAGTCGTGCGTTCTTGTGAATTTATTTGTGGTAACCCGGGGCCTTGGATTGCTACAACTATAGTCCTCACCTTCTCGAGAGAGGTATCTAGTTTCCTACAGCGCATGATTTCTTGCTAATGATCCTGAAAGATAGACCTTATTTGGGTAAAGCCGTCCACGTCAGAGCACAGGGATCATCTTCCTTACACACAGCAGTGCAGACCCTGGACATGGGTCTCTACGTTATTTGTTCTGGTGCGTACAAGAATTCAACGCGTTGGTATAGCATTTTTGGTTCCGAATTAACTGTGCATAGGTTCGTTATATGGGTCTCTTTTATATCCTGTAGGTCTGTGGTTGTAAGACGACCATCGTTACACTGAATTCGTCCCAAAAGAGCAAATGCTCTCGGTACGGCCGTTAGAAGTGCAAGCATCGGTTGACCGGACTAATCACGGACATCTGCAGGAAATGTTCCCTTCGCCTCCGTCTCTGTTACAGTCAGGGTTTCTACCTTGCCAACATCCCATACATACTGATACACGTTATTCTAATAGACGTATGCATTCCAATTCCATTAGTAGAGTGATTGTTGATGAATGTGTAGGTGTGAGCATATTTATCGTGCATCGTCACATCTTCAGACGAGTTATGGACATCTCAAAGGCACAGTATACTTCTTGACAATGAACTGGGCGATGCCGCTCTTCTTTGCCGCTGCCGACCGTGAGTTACTCTCTCTCCAACCTATATCCCTCTTTGTGAATTCAGACGCAGTGGTGATGATTCTACGTGTCTATGTCATGTGGCAATGCTCCAAGAGAATTCTTGGAGTCATCCTCTTACTATACCTGCCACAAACCATCACTTCTCTTGTTTTTTACAGCCTTTCCAGTAACCCCAATACCTATTTATCAGGTATATCTCCTTTGGGTTATCTCGCACATGACATTGAACCCCCTTCGCGCTTCTCTCAAGTGACGTTAACTCAGGTTCTAAACGTCTCAATTTGTGACGGTCTGCTTCGTGCCCCGTTTCCCTACCTGTCATTCGGCATTCTTCGTTTTATTTTTAGCGTCGAGCTGTCAACTCTCGCTATCGTCCAGACAGTAAAGGAATCCCTTACAATGTACAGAGCGACGAAGCGATGGCAGCCTAACCGATACTTCAAGCTAATCTTAAGGGACGGGATCGTTTATTGTCTCGTGTACGTCTCCACGTTCCTACAGTTTTCTCTTCTCCGAACTCACGACCCTCTCTTCCTCCAATCTGCTGATCCATGTTCGAAATCTGATTACTTGATCAGACACATATTGCATGATCTCCTTTACGTGATATCATGGGGATCCTTGACTCTATCCATCGTTCCATTTCAAACCTTGACTACGTTTCCCCACTTGATTTTGTTTTCGCTCTCGCCCCGGTTTATCATTGGCATCCGAGAGCTGTATGACCGGGATGTCCATCACCGCGGCCCGGGTATCGACACTGGATTTGGTCTGTTGACCCAAACCGCAGTAGGCGAAACCGTCGCCCTGTCTACCATCAACTTCACGGACGACCCAGAGAGTCGAAGCGTGGAAGGCGACGCAGATGACCCGGAGCAGGTAGTTTCGCTCAACGTGATTGACGATGGTGCACGTCAGGTTTGAGCGTCGATCGTGTCAAGGAGGAACTGGAGTTGTGCGTCAGATGAGGGGGGAGGTATCTTGAGAATGTACAAGGCTTGCTTTTGGCTCAATGTCTGCTTTATTGAAACATGTGAATCCCTTACTTGTATTGCCGGTACAGCTAGTTCCTTTCTTGGCTTACCGTAACGGAAATGCTCCGTATTTCAAGTCATGCGAAACGGCACGGTATTCGCCCTGATAAAAGACTTGCTTTTCCCGACTTTGGCTGACCACGAGTCACGTCCTTTTCGTAATACTCAGTAGAATCGACTAAGCCGCCATTCGTAGTTCGGAACGTGCGCCCTGACAGTGGATTTCTCTCTTCTTGGGCACCAACTTACTTGGCTACAGATCTGAATACCTCGATTTGTAACGGCTTGCTGGATGGTGGTATTTTCGCAGCTGAACTGTTGTTGTGTTCGAAAGTTTCCTGACCGACTGGGACCTGGGGAAACAAAAGGGCAATACGACATTATGTATGTACACTCAAGTAATTCTTCGGGAGCGCGGTCGATATCGTCATGAAGTGTAGAACCTATTAGAGATAAACATGTACATGATGACACCACGACTTTGGATAAGCGAACGAGAGGGAGCAGCGTGAAATCTCATCGGGAACCAACCCGACCCACTTAATGACTCCTCCTCCTAATCATCACCTTTCCGCGGGGATCGGGAAGGAAGCCGATGCCATTTCGTACCGGCTTAGGGCGGGTCGCACCATCCTCCAGCTTGACGTCGTACGACACAACAACATAGGCCAACATCGATTTGAGCTCATTGGCAGCGAAAAATCGGCCAGGGCTAATGAAATATGTGAGATTCTTCCAGATTGGTTTTAAGCCAGAAAAGTTTCTACCATGCATGCTTGCCATGCCCAAACGGCAAATATTCGAGACTGGTCGAGACGAAATGATGTTTGGTACCCTCGCCCTTTTCGTCACGCATATTGGAGAACCGGAATGGATCGAATTCATGTGCGTTGTCGTAGTATTCATCATCGAGATGCAGAGATCGCGAAGGTGCAACGACAAATGTCCCCTTGGGTATGAACGTCCCGTCGGAGAACGTAAAGTCTTTCATGGATTTGCGTGGTAAGCTCACTATTATGGCAACGGTTTAGCAAACGAAATTCTGCCAGTACGATGGATATAATGTGAATGGCATACCGCAACCACTTCCGATCAAACGTTGGCTCTCCTTCATGAAGCTGTCAATCTTGCGCATTTTCCCCAGGGAGGCTTTTGACCATCCCTCCTTTTCAACGATTGATTCCACCTCTTCTCGAAGTGGTTGGATGTATTGAGGGTTCTCGGCTAAGAAAAAGAGTGCATGAGTAAAGCTCTGAATAGCGACACCGTTAGACATTGTATTCGAAAACCGCGAAATGGAAGCACACATTAGAGCTCGTCTGTAACACGAGTCCGTTAGGCATAAAATACGAAGAGCGTCAAGTAACTTACGTGAATGGCAGCAAAGTTGATGACCAACACACGGTTTGTCAACAGCCTGACGGTACGTTCAGGACCCTCGGGAGCATCATATAATAACCAAGAGATAAGATCATTCTGTCAACCTGTAGTCAGAACGAAGGTCGGTATAGAATATACATACACGACGAACTGGTTTATCGGCCCAATCGTCTCCATACTCCCCCAGGCCATTCAGTCGTTCCTCAATTATAGGACCTAGGTGCATCATACCACGCTTGGTGCTTCCTGGAATATCGGTCATGAAACG
The DNA here is from genome assembly GCA_038090475.1 of Wakefieldia striispora. Classification (NCBI taxonomy): domain Eukaryota; kingdom Fungi; phylum Basidiomycota; class Agaricomycetes; order Agaricales; family Hymenogastraceae; genus Wakefieldia; species Wakefieldia striispora. The sequence continues at coordinate 29,384 of JBBPMU010000115.1, read as the reverse complement.
CGCAACGAGACTACCAGATATCAGGAAGTCATCAATAGGCAGTGCACGAGCGCATACGGTACTAGAAAACGGGGGAACCACGAAATTATCCTCCTTGCTCGTCCGACGTCCAGCGTAAATCCCAGGTTGAGATTTAACCAGTCGCTGTTTCGGCCTGTCTCTTCAAGTTGAGCAGAGTAGGGAAGGACAAAGGAAATGCATGGGTACACAATGGAAGCCCGACAAACAATCTGTTACTAGTTCTGCAGACGACTTGCTGAATGACACTAAGTGCGGGTATACTCTTCCACTCTGAAAATAACCAGCATTGATGTGGGTACTAAATAGGTTTAAGCGGCTTACGGCTGTCCCCGAGGTCCAAAACCTCCTCAAAGGCAATAGAAATCTCATCTCGTATTTCCGGGTATAGGGTACTCAGGCTACGAGTAAGGTGAGAGCGGACAGTCTCGTTGTGGTACGGATTGTAATACACCTCGGGTCCTAGCGTGTATTCTGTCTTTGACACCTGTTAAAAACACGAGGGTTTCACTCTCGCATCTAGGTCTCGTTCTGCAAACCGCTACACACCTCGTTTGCTGCTGCATTGAACGAAAGAGCATCCTCTGGAGCCGTTCGTAACTCTTCCATGTGCTGTCGATCACCTAGAACCACGATCCAACGATAGCGATCTGCGACCTTGAATGGTGCAGATTTGTACTGTGAATCAATGTCATAGGGTGTTCACGAAATGGTGTACATTGACTCGCCTTCTCATACCCCTCTTGTATGATATCCATTGCATTCATTTGGAAGTTGTATCCATCCCACCATGAACCAAGCCAGTTATCCGATCCAACGGTTGGAATGGCATCAAACTGTCAGTGGGCGAACGGTCAGTGAAGAAATGAGACGATAGATCATTCACGTACGTTGTGGCCCTTGGAGAATTTCCGAACCAGGAAGATAGCAGCGATTACAATTGCCAATGCTGCAATGCCCAGTGTACCACATGGGAGTATGGATGCTTGAAATGTCATCACACGATGCGAAGACTCGAACTTAGGGTGAAGCCGCTTAATCTCTGGACGAATTTAAGGCCATACTGAGACATAGAAGCGGCCAATGGCCAGCCGCTTCCCATGGAGTGTTACTGTACAATTCGGGTCTATCAATTGGAAATATGGCAGTCTCCGCAGGTGCGCCCCAAGAAGAACCTGTTTCAAGTAATGTTGTGGATACACAAAATCCCCGGGTACCCTGTGCCTTTTGCGGATCAGTCGGCGTAGCTCGGACTCGGGTGCGCTAAAATTCTAGGAGGACAGGACCTTGGACTCAGATCTCAATATTGACGTGGGTTGTCCGTGCTCACCTCTCATGCAGGTGTCGAGTCCTAACCCTTTTTTGCGTTTGTCTTGGTAAATAGTGGCAGCCACGACTCGCATAGATTGGTTCGTTGTGGAAGGGTTGATAATTCCTCCGCCAGCGTGGGAGATTCGCATGCGTTTCTCACGGACCATTGGAACCGTTACCATAACAGTTGGCTTACCAGTTGCTATCAGAGGTTTATCCGAGTCGATGCATCGCCGAGGACCCGCTCGATAGTTTCAACACGCTCGTCTCGCTAATTTCCATGCCCTGGTAAGTAGTGGTTTCATTAGCACGACACACACAGCTCGCAGGATCTGTAAGCTGAATGTTGGCAGGAATCCAGAAGGCTCTGAGCTACCCCCAGGTCGGAAACATAGTATACAATGTGACTCTCAGCAAAAGGTTTCTTCTCTGTCGAGGTGACGTCATGGGTTCATCCACTAGTACTGTCGCAGTATCCTCCCATTTCTGCTGATACAAGAAGAATGTGTCAGCGGGCTTCAAGGATTGGAACCAAACTTGAAGCCATCATCTGCGAAAGGGGCCGGAGAACCCTCGGAACTTCATAACGAGGTCCATTGAAACACCTTGAGTACGTCCGCGGGCATAATATAACCTATGTATTTCTAATCCGCAGGCCCCGGAGATCCTTTGCAGTCATCGTACCATCCGAACCATGCAGGTACCTCCATCAAGAATCGGCAGCGGCGATCGGTCGTCGCTTTTGCCACCTGTCCGTACTAACACATGGTAATGCGATTTTACATGACGCGGACGAACCACCCCTATACTCGGGATGATAGCTTGAAGCGATCTTGAATCCTCTTTTGGACAAAGAGTGCAAAATCATGGTCCTCAGCCCATCTTCTGAATCACTAACGTATATGAGACTGCTATTTCTTTTTATCGTGAGCTTGAGTGTCATATAAGAATGGGATATGGCGGGGAGCAGGAGAAGCGACCATATAATAGGACATCACACCACATTCCGCTTAATTATCAACTTGAAGATGGTCTTGAAGAGAACAATGTGCACATGATACCACAACTCTGCACGGACAAAAGGGGACGGGGAAAATAGAAAATTCATCGTAAACCATCTCGAGCTGCTAACAAGCCCTCCTTCTGAACATCACCTTAGCAGTGGGATCGGGGGTGACACTAAAGCCATCTCGCGACGGCTTAGGGCGGGTCGCACCATCCTCCAGCCTGAGGTCATACGACACGACAATGTGGGCCAGCATCGATTTAAGTTCATTAGCGGCAAAGAATCGGCCGGGGCTACAAAGAGCATGTGAGACACCTTCAGACTGACTTTACGGCGGAGGGGTTCATACCACGCATATTTACCAAGCCCGAACGCCAAATATTCGAGACTGGGCGAAACGAAATGATGTTTCGTACCCTCACCTTCTTCGTCACGCATATTAGAGAACCGGAATGGATCGAATTCATGCGCATTGTCGTAGTATTCATCATCGAGATGCAGAGATTGTGAGGCTACAACGATCGATGTCCCCTTGGGTATGAATGTCCCGTCAGAGAACGTAAAGTCTTTCAGGGACTTGCGGAGCAGGTTTACTATTGTGGCAATATTACCAAACAGATTTCTCCATACGACGGTATCAGCTTACCAGAACCAATTCCGACCAGACGTTGACACTCCTTCATGAAGCTGTCAACCTTGCGCATCTTCCCCAAGGAGGCTTTCGACCACCCCTCCTTTCCAATGATGGTTTCTACTTCTTCTCGAAGCGGTTGGAGGTACTGAGGGTTTTCTGCTAAGAAAAACAGTGCATGAGCAAAGCTCTGAACCACGACATCGTTAGACGGTGTACTCGAAAATTTCGAAACGGAAACACACGTTAGAGGTCGTCTGCAGTACGAGTTCATCGGGCGTGAACACAGAGAGTGGCAACTGACTTACGTGAATGGCAGCGAAGTTGATGGTCAATACACGGACTGTCAACAGCCTGACGGTACGCTCAGGACCCTCGGGAGCATCGCGTAACAACCAAGAGATAAGATCATTCTGTCAACCTGTAGTCAGAATGAAGGGCGGCATAAAATACACACAACAAACCGGTCTGTCGGCCCAATCGTCTCCATATTCCTCCAGACACTTCAGTCGTTCCTCGATCATAGGACCTAGGTGCTTCATGCCGCGCATCGTGCTCCTCGGAACATTGGTCACGAAACGCGCAACAAGGCTATAAATGTCAAGAAGTCGTCAATGGGCGGCGCACAAGCACTTACGGTGCTAGAAAGCGGGGGAAGCGCGAGATCATTTGCCCTCCTTGCATGGCATCCAGCGCAAATCGTAGATTGAGATCTAACCAGTCGCTGTTTCGGCCTGTCATTCCAGGTCGGGCAGAGTAATGGCGGACAAAAGAAATGCACGCGTACACAACGGAAGTCCGACAAACAATCTGTTGCTAGTTCTGCATACGACTTGCTGAATGACACTAAGTGCGGGTATACTCTTCCACTCTGAAAACGACCAGCATTGACGTGTGTATTAAAATAGATTTAAACAGCTTACCGTTGTCCTTGAGGTTCAAAGCCTCCTCAAAAGCTACAGAAATCTCGTCTCGTATTTCCGGGTATAAGGCAGCCAGGCTACGAGTGAGGTGAGAGCGGACAGTTCCGTTGTGGTATGGGTTGTGATACACCTCGGGTCCTAGCGTGTATTCTGTCTTTAACACCTGTTAACAATATAGGTGTTTGCGGCTCTCGTATCCGGGTCTCGTAATGACGATTACTACTCACCTCGTTGGCTCCTTCTTTAAACGAAAGGGCATCATCGGGAGCCGTTCGAACCTCTTCCGTGTGCTGTCGACTACCTAGAACCACGATCCAGTGATAGCGGTCTGCAACCTTGAACGGAGCAGATTTATACTGTGAATCGATGACATCAGGTGTTTGTGGATGACTGGATGATGCGCATTGACTCGCCTTCTCGTACCCTTCCTGAATGATTTCTAGTGCATTCTTTTGGAAGCTGTGGCCAGCCCACCATGATCCAAGCCAGCTGTCCGACCCAACGGTTGGAATGGCATCAAGCTGGCGGCGACCGGTTAGTGTAGAAACGAGACAATAGATCGTTCACATGCGTTGTGACTCTTGTAGAATTTCCAAACGACGACTGTGCCGACGAGAACGACCGCGACCACGCCGAGTACGATACCAGGTACCCCGTCTAAGAGCGCAAATACTTGAAGTGTCATTCTACGCGACGAAGGCGCTCACTGTGAAGTCCCTTGAACCTCCCGACGGATTTAAAGCCATATTCAGACAAAGAAGTGACCAACGGACCGCCGTTTCCGGTGGAGTGTTACCGTGCAGTCGGATCAGGTCTGTCTATTGGGGATAGAGTGTCCAAAGAACTTGTTTATGGATACACATTTTATCCTTCACCTCGTTCCTTTCACCGATCGGTCGGCACAAGTTCGCAATGTATGACATGGGCCTTCGGCCGCTTACATGTATTATCGTGTCAGCGGTAGGATGCGACGGGCCGAATAGACACCGAGGTTATCTCATCCAGGGAAGAGCCACCTCGTACGGTGCTGACGCGAAGCAAGAACCAGGGTACCAGTCACGGATGGGAAGGTAGGACGGTCGAGAGACTAACATCCACATGTCACATCTTTGCGCAAACAAAGGAAACGACGTATAAAGAAAACTCATCGCGATACTAACAAACCCTCCTCCTAAACATCACCTTAGCGAAGGGATTGGGGACCACACTCAGACTATCTCGGAACGACTTAGGGTGGGTTGCACCATCTTCCAGCCTGACGTCATACGACACGACAATGTGGGCCAGCATCGATTTAAGTTCATTAGCGGCAAAGAACCGGCCGGGGCTACAAAGTGCATGTGAGACACTTCAGACTGACTTTACAGCGGAAGAGTTCATACCATGCATGCTTGCCATGCCCGAAAGGCAAATATTCGAGACTGGTGGAAACGAAATGATGTTTGGTGCCCTCACCCTCTTCGTCGCGCATATCGGAGAACCGGAATGGATCGAATTCATGCGCATTGTCGTAGTATTCATCATCGAGATGCAGAGATCGCGAAGGTACGACGATCGATGTCCCCTTGGGTATGAATGTCCCGTCAGAGAACGTAAAGTCTTTCAAGGCCTTACGCAGCAGGCTCACTATTGTGGTGATGGTATTAGCAAACGAAATTGTGCCAGTGCGGCCCATATAGTAACAGCTTACCGGAGCCGATTCCGGCCAAACGTTGGCACTCCTTCATAAAGCTGTCAATTTTGCGCATCTTCCCCAAGGAGGCTTTCGACCATCCCTCCTTTTCCACGATGGCTTCTACTTCTTCTCGAAGCGGTTGGAGGTACTGAGGGTTTTCTGCTAAGAAAAATAGTGCATGGGCAAAGCTCTGAACCATCGTATCGTTAGACAATATATTCGAAAATTGTGAAATGAAAACATACATTAGAGCTCGTCTGCAGCACGAGTTTGTCAGGCGTGAAACAGAGAATGGCTAATGGCTTACATGAATGGCAGCAAAGTTGATGGTCAATACACGGGCTGTCAACAGCCTGACGGTACGTTCAGGACCTTCGGGAGCGTCATGCAATAACCAAGAGAGAAGATCATTCTGTCAACCTGTAGTCAGAACGAGGCCCAGTGTAAGTTATACACGACGAACAGGTTTGTCGGCCCAGTCGTCTCCATACTCTTCCAGGCACTTCAGTCGTTCCTCGATCATAGGACCTAGGTGCTTCATACCACACTTCGTGCTTCCTGGCACATCGGTCATGAAATGCGCAACAAGGCTACAAAATATCAATACGTCGTCAGTAGGTGGTGAACATGCACATACGGTGCCAGAAAGCGGGGGAAGCGCAAAATTGTCTTCCCGCCCTGTACGACGTCCAGCGTGAATCGCAGGTTGAGATTTGACCAGTCACTGTCTCGGCCTGCCTTTCCAAGCTAAGCAGAGTAGAACGGACAAAAGAAATGCATGCGTACACAGTGGAAGCCCGACAAATAGCCTGTTACTAGTTCTGCAGACAATTTGTTGAATAACACTGAGTGCGGGTACACTCTTCCACTCTGAGAACGACCAGTCTCAACATATGACGTGCATGTAAGAATAGATTTAAATGGCTTACCGTTGTCCTTGAGGTCCAAAACTTCTTCGAAGGCAACAGAAATCTCATCTCGTATTTCTGGGTATAAGGCACTCAGGCTCCGAGTGAGGTGAGAGCGGACAGTTTCGATATGATATGGATTGTGATGCACTTCAGGTCCTAGCGTGTATTCGGTCTGTATTGCCTGTCAATAACATGGGGGTTTCATTCTCTTGTCTGTATCTCATTCTGCAACTACCGCCCACCTCGTTTGCTGCTGCATTGAACGAAAGAGCATCGTCGGGAGCCCTTCGTAACTCTTCCATGTGCTGTCGACTACTTAGAACCACGATCCAGCGATAGCGGTCTGCGACCTTGAATGGAGCAGATTTGTACTGTGAATCAATGTCATAGGGTGTTCATGAAATGGTGCACATTGACCCGCCTTCTCATACCCCTCTTGTATGATATCCATTGCATTCGTTTGGAAGTTGTACCCGGCCCACCATGAACCGAGCCAGCTGTCCGACCCTACGGTTGGAATGGTATCGAGCTGGCGCGACTAGTTAATGAAGGAATGAGATGATAGACTATCCACGTACGTTGGGACCCTTGGAGAGTTTTCGGATGACAATAGTAGCAGCGATGACGCCTGCTACAATCGATGTAATGCCCAATGTGTTGCCTGGGAGTATGGATACTTCAAGTGTCATTATACGAGGCAGAGAATCAATCTCACTGCAAATCGGCCGGTTTCTCCATAAATATAACACCTCACGTTCCGACGGGCGAGTGAGCGTTGCTTGCGCTTCCGATGGAGGTATTCTCTTGCGAAATGGTACGACCGTCGGCTAAGTCTGTGAATCGGAATTATGTTAACACGATACAATCCCATTGGTAGAGTTACCTATGTCAGACCATGCATACTTATTGGAAGAGCATTCCCAGGTCGGACTAAAAATGGATGCCCATACAGACACCCTTCAACTCCCGAGGCATTCATTTAGGTGTATCAACACAAACTCGGCGTGGTGTCATAGTATTACCTTTGATTGCTTACGCTTGCGCAAGCGGCAGAATGCAGTAGCCAAAAAACCAAGTCCGAGGTCGTCCCGACGGAAAGTAAATGCACGTGGTATAGTACGATGAGCACGCACACAGCAGAGGATTTGCCACAACGAGTTACTTAACTGGCAGGGTCATTGTATGTTGACGTTGACTCTTGCAAACCACCTCCTCGACTTCGCTGGGAGCCGTGAGAAATTTGCGAATGACCACCTAAGCTCAGATGCCAAGGGTCCTTGGACAAACGGGCTTCCGCTTTTGCCTCCATCACGTCGCTCGTTCACCTTGCAGCCCTCGCCCTCCGCCCCTCGCCGCTCCTCACCCATTTCAGCTCATCCACTCCCTACTAGCAGGCCTCCATGTCCCAGCTCCCCCGGGGTCCTGGGCACGCAATCCCGACCGCCCTATGCCGCATCTGCGAGGCTTTCCACCACCCTCGCAGCTCGCGCATACCCGGCAGCTCGGGCTCCTGTCCCGGGCCCCTGCCGCCCTCTCCTACAGTTCCAGGAGCGATATCCGGAGAAACATCACTGCTGACTAGGGCAGTGCTGTCGGTGACCGCGAGTCACTTCCTCAATCCAGTTAAATTTATCGTTGTGATGGTCCACAGTGGTGATGATTCTGTCCAAGACAATCCCCTGTGTTTTCCTGTTTCTATACGTGCCGCAAACCATCATTACTGTTGTTTTGCTGGTATCACTGCCAACCAAAGAACTCACTTGTCTGATATGCTCTGATACACGGGGGACGACGTTCAATAGACCCTATGGCATTGATCTTCTGTTATACTTTTCTCAGGCTACGCTTACTCAGGTTGTAAATCTCTCTCAACGCACTGGTTTTCATCTGATCACTCACGACTCTCTACTCCAGGCGTTCAAGCAATCTTTTGACATGTTCAAGGCGACGAAGCGCTGGTAGCTTAATCGGTACACCGAACTTCTCATGAGCAATGGTATTCCCCTATTTTCTCGTGTGCGTCTCTCGGGTAGACACCATGATCTAATCCCGCCAGATACAAAGTTTCCAATGACGGAATGATCTTTCCAAGGCGAGTTTCACATGCCACAGGAAGGTTCAAGGACTTGTATTGCACTAGTCTCGAATCCCCCGGCTCTCCTGGCGGCCGAGTCAACTTCCCTGAGCTAGCCTTGAATCTCGACAATATCCTCCGCCCATCGTCCAATCCTCGGACGACCGCGGTCAAAGTTTACTCAGGCGAGCAAGAACGGATGGGAACTCTTGGAGTCTTCAAGGCTCTTTCGAAACGTCGTTCGGGGTCACCACGGTGGTTCGCGGCCGAACATGGGCGGAACCAAACCACGACGGTCACCTCTTAGTCAAAATTATAGTTCTATGTCTGACGGGCGGGTGCGGGAAGCGGCCGAGGATGGCAATGTCTTCGGAACCGAATTGCTTGTCACTGCTTGCACATTATCCACACCAACCATGCGAGATCTCGGTTGCGTTTTCTCAATGCACCCATGTTCTGGCGTCATACTAGTGTGCAGATTCCCACCGTAGGGCGGAGGCTTGCTGTGGGCTTCTCGAGTGGTGGACGGATATGACCGTGTTCCCAGCTGTCGAAGCTGACATGACTTGTTGCGATCCGTTAGCTTGCATCCCCCGAATATAGTACTTATGTCATGGACCACGGGAAATGATCGCCGTGGACTGTCTTGAGAAATATCGACGCAGACAATGTTTTTACCCTTGCAATAAAATATGCTACTGTATTGTACAACAGATAAATTGTCCTCAAATGTTCAATGCAAGATCAGAATAAAAAAAACGAATGTATAACTTGCGGAGACAATGCCGTCAAAGTTTACAAATGTGATCGTCCGCGAAACTAGTGATCAAATGTATCGACTCGAAAACGTCATCAAAAAACGTTTCCGATCTTGTGATTAAACGTTAAAACATCAAGTCTTGAAGGTCGAAGGTCGAATGTGTGTCAAAGGAGTGTGTTTGTGTATAACTCGAAATGATGGGCTACCTTGTTGTGCGCAAAGGGTATCGCTATGTCACACACACAAGAGGTAAAAGGATATACGAACGAACGAACGAACGAAAGGAAACTACCCATTCAATAGTGACAGGCAGTAGGACGAGGCCGCCTCCTGAACATAACCTTGGCGCGCGAGTCGGCCGCAATGGCGGGACCAATTCGCCAACACCTTGGTCGTGTCTTGTGGTCTTCCAACTTGATGTCATAGGACATCACGATATGGGCCAACATCGATTTCAGTTCAAGGGCAGCAAAGAAGCGACCGGGGCTGCGTGTCCCGCGTTAGTTGATCCAGCAGATGTAGAAATGGGAGATTCATACCAAGCATGTTTACCATGTCCGAACGGGAGGTATTCCAGACTAGTCGAAGCGAACTGGTATTTCGTGCTCTCCCCATCCTGCTCGCGGATCCTATAGAATCGAAATGGATCAAAGGAGTGTGGGTTCTGATATATTTTCTCGTCGTGGTGTAGGGCTTCAGATGGCGCTACAATCGACGTTCCCTTGGGAATGAACGTCCCATCGGAGAAGGTGAAGTCTTTGAGAGCCTTTCGCATCAGGGTCACTGTTATAGTGACTGTAAGGCGCCATGAGTGTATCGCGACGACGTCGACATACCGGATGTAACACCCATTAAACGTTGACTCTCCTTTAGGAAGCTGTCGATCTTGTGCATCTTCCCTAACGAGATCTTCGACCATCCCTCTTGTTCGACGATTGACTCCGCCTCTTCACGAAGGGTTTCAATGTATTGAGGGTTCTCCGCCAAAAGGAGTAATGCTTGTGTGAAACTCTAAACGTATGGTATTAAATATAATGTCAATACGATCAGGCCACTGAAAAACACGTACGTGCGCGCTTGTCTAGGAAGAGATCCAAGCGTGTCATCAAGGATACGACGGACGGGGTGAATGACGACGTACAAGAGTCGCAGCAAAGTTCACAGCCAAGACACGGTTGGTCAAGAGTTCGACTGTACGCTCAGCGTCAGGTGCTGCATGCAGCAACCATGATAGAAGGTCATTCTAGCAAAGCAAGAATCAGAACCGCAGCAACAACTACCGAGAAAACGCGACTAACCGGCTTGTCAACCCACTCATCCCCATATTCTTGGAGAAGCTTCAGTCGCTCCTCAATTATAGGACCAAGGTGTCGCATAGCACGCTTGGCGGTACTATTAGTGAAAAGACGACCAACAAAGCTATGGAAGAGTGAGAACTACTTTCTACGGGAAAAGCTATGAACGACTTACGGTGCTAGGAAATTAGGGAATACCCTGATAATGTTGGCTCTCTCAGCGACCTCTGATGTGTATCGTAAGGTGAGATCGATCCATTCCGGATCGCGGCCTACCATATCGGGTTGAGTAACAATAAGAACGGCTATGAACTTGAGGGTACGTACACAACGGAAGCCCCACAAACAGTCGATTACTGCACCTGCATACGACTTGTCGAATAACACTGAGTGCTGGTACACTATTCCACTCTGTCCTTGCGTGAGTAGTGCACACTACATCGACGGCAGACTGCTACGTACCATTTTCCTTGAGACCCAATACCTCATCAAAGGCCGTCTCAATCTCATCTCTCATTTCAGAGCACAAGCGACCGAGATTGCGAGTTAGATGCAGGCGTACAACCGAAGCGTGGTACGGGTTGTGAAAAACCTCCCTCCCCACGGTGTACTGCATCTGGACCGTCTGTTGACGGAAATAAGAACGCGCTTCACAAAAGTAAATTTGCAACTAATCCTTACTTCGTTTGCCTCCTCGATGAAAGAGAGCTGGTCGTCGGGTGCCTTGCGTAGCTCCTCCATGTGCTGACGACTGCTTAAAACGACTAACCAACGATAACGATCGGCGACTTTGAATGGCATAGATTTGTACTGTGAACGGCGTTAGTCTTCGTCTACTTAAGTAACAAGCATCAGCTTACCTTCTCGTAGCCCTCCTGAAGGAAATCCACAGCATTAAGCTGGAACTTGAGACCGGCCCACCACGACCCGAGCCAACTGCTCGATCCAATAGTTGGAATTGCATCGAGCTGTGCACTGATCAGTTAACGAGATGAAAAATAGTAATCTTCACATACCTTTGGACTCCCGGATATTTGGGAAATGGCGATTGCTGTTGTGACGATGCCTGCAACAGTAGATACGACGCCCGGAATGCATTCTGGTAGTGTGGACGGTTGGAGGTATACCATAATAAATAATAGGTGAAGAGTTGGACTCACCCACAGTTCCAGATGAATCGCCAATCCTTTTTATCCCTCAAATCGGCAAATGCAGAAGCACAACCCTATTTCAGCGCCATCGAGTGCGACATATGCGTCTCCAAAAATAGCCGAACTTCGCATTCCATTCTTCGCCCCATATACAGTGGTTATGAACCATAACGTTACATGCCAGAGGCTCCGCAACAGGGTCATTCGCGGCCGCCAAAACACTTCTGAGACGCTCATTACAGCACACTCGGACAATACAAGATCTTGGCACGACACATATCCCTGAGTTGAAGAAATTTGACAGACGAAAAATGCAAACCACGTACTCGTCTGACTTGTACCCGCCGCGGGCCAACCACGAAAGCAAGACTGGAGCAGAGACATGGAGGCGACCGGATCGACACTTCACACATTGGTTTTCATACCTGTTTCGGCTTTACAACCCGACTTTGGGCCTCATGTTGATAATATCCATGTTAGTGAATTCTACCCAACTAGCCAGGATAAATCAATCTCCTTCGGTAATACAGGTACGACCACATGAAAAACTTACTAGACTCGTGGACCTTTTTAGCACCCCCAATAGTACCCGTACTCAGCCACGGAAGTTCGAGCGCACGAAAACTGACCATCGGCTAGTGTCGTGCAGGCAAAACAATTACTGCACGTGTTACCTAAATTATTATTTACATGAATTTTACATATTACATAAATAGATATGGCTGACACCGGACGGCAGTGACTAATGACTTGCCAGTTGCCAGTGCAGTGGTGACTCCGAGTCGGACCAGACCGTCTTTCGGGAGTGTTGCCTCGTGGTTTCATCGACATGCGTCCGCATCTCAGAGTTGACTCTATAGGTGCCTAGTACTTGGACCATATCGATCAATACGCAACCCTCCCTTTCAGTTAAGCTCACGATTGTTCCCTAGCGCCCATGGTGGCCCTCCTACACTTCTTGCCGCTGACGCGACCCGAGCGGTATTTCGTGAGTCACGGCAAGTTTTTTATATGAGGAATGGACCGACATTCGGGCATCCCGAGCACCTAGTTTATGGAGGGACCGTCATATTAGACAAACCCCTGTCACAATGTCAGCTCGAAGGATCCTTAGCGAGATGACTTCGCAGCCGTAAGTACATAGGTACTGTGTCAGCACAATAATGACAGCACACCCAGCTTGTTCTCTCGTGGGTACGATTCCCACAACCTGCCAGTGGTGACTCTAAAAGTCGAGGCACAGGTTCGCGGGCCGCAATGACCGGAAATTCCATATCATTCATTCGCTGGATCGATTCTACTTGGGACATCGATTCCCTAGGCTCCGAGTCTAGAAGGTCCAAAATGCGTGTACCCGTTGGGAGTGATATAGATTCCATTCGGCACTAACTCTCTTTTCAGGTTCCTTCATGCTCCTGGAGATACATGATTATGCGTCCATTGCTACCAGCGATGTCCTGTGAGTATGAATGAAGCCAATATGGTTTTGTCATCAAGCAAGGTATTTCTTCTGACGCTTCAAGACAGGGTGGCACCCACCCCGACGCCACGATAACACCAAGCTCACAAGGTTCAGACTTGGGCTTTCGCTTACGGCCCATATAACATAACACACCGCCCTGGTACTTACCCATATTCTGTTCTGACATTACAATGTCCTATCCAACAGTCCCAAATAGTATTGGTTTACTTTTCCCGGCCGGTAAGTAGCAGAATCCTAACCATTTGGGTGTTCTGGTCTGCAACTTGCACGCATCTTCACTGATTCTGTCGCCAATGCGAGAGACCAATTCTTACCCCACGGAGTTTTTTTCCACCTGATGAATTTTCATCCGCCGCTTTCCTGATTCATTTCAAGAGTGCTTGTGTGCCAGTAGCCCCCCTCAACATCTCTCGAATTTTCAGGTGGTCATATGGAATGTACCGGATCTAAAAATGACCAGTTCAAATACTCCAAGAGACCCCATCTGTTTCATTTCCTTGTGGAAGCCTCCGCATTCAGGGCCCTTCGTGCGCTGTTGGCCGTTCTCTGCTCACCTTCTGAGGACAATCGTCGGAGTAATGAAGACTCTGATGAGGTGCGATCCCTTTGATATCCGATTGGCATGATCACGCCCCTTCTTTGTCTAAAAGATGGTCGTGTCAGAATCTGCTGGTTTCTGAATGCAAATTATTTGTGAAGATATACTTCGAGGTGAGAGAACACACCGGCATCTGACGGGCTCTCCACGAAGCGTATGGACATTCTGTTCGATGGTATCGTCGCGATGGACTCAGCGTCCCCCGCATATGCACATGGTCGATAATAGGTCATAACGCATAGCAAGGTCCAACGTCGCAAGGGATAAGATATCGAGTTGATCTGATCGTACAGAAGCCCATCGATTATAAGTACTTCAAGCTTTGTCCTGGCACTCTAAAGTATACAATAAATAGTGAGTCTCCACGTCGTGTGTCAAAAGTCCGTCTCAAAATTCTCGTTCTTCTTCAATTGTTCCCAAGGGGAAAGTCCGAAAGCAGGAGGTAACCCGTCCCAGGCATCCTCTCGCCCATCTTCGATCTCTCTGTGACAATAAACCATGCAACTTGAGCAGAACCGTACATCCCATCGGGGATCCCACCGCAAGAATGGATCCCGAAAGCTGGGTCGATCCGGACACCACAGTTCTGCGATCGTGGCGAAATTCCCTAGTGCACATTTGAATTCGTCTGTGCAGCACGGTCGTTGCCGCTTCAACCAGCCAAACGTCAGCGATCGTAGCTCCAAAAGCTTGTCCCTTCCCATGATACAAGACTTTTGGTTGGGGGGTGTGAGACGGTATAAGGAACCGTCAAAGTAGTAGCCATCAAGGATAGCGGTCAGGGGAGACGAGCAGACGCAATGGTACATGGCAACGGGTAGGACGGATAGCACTCCAAACTCCCAGGCGAGATTGATCAACTGAAAGTCATACTTGTCTCGTCCGGTGACAGGATGTTTGAGGCCGGGTGGTAAGAAGAGAAGGGAGAACAAGGACGACGGATAGCATTGCTTTATCCTCGAGCAAGCCTCGTCGAACAACCAGCGAATCTCGTATTTCTTGCCTAGTCGGAGAAAGGCTGTCAACACGGAGACGTGCATCGGTGCCTCAGCAGGAATTCGCTGTCTGAGTGGGGTTAACGTTTGACGGTCGGCCTCAAGGCGGGGGTCAACTACACACGGTCTCGTGTACAATGTCTTGAGCACGATTTGAACCTCCGGCGCTGAATCGTGCAGCGTCACGACCGGACAACCATCGACTTTGCGGTCTGCGGACCTATTGGTGTGCGAGGAGGACAGCATGTCGTGGAATACCCTTGAGGACGAAGACAGAACGACTCGGTGAATGCGAAAGCATCCTCCTTCAACAGCGAGGACAACATTTCCGTCGCGCAACCATGGGTCGAGGCGACGCGGCCCCACCAAACTTGCACCGTTAGATAAAGGCCCCATGCAAGACCGGAAACGTACAACAGGTGGAGTTTATATCCCAAGAACGGTCACTCAGGATGGCTAGGAGTACACAAAGGCATGTCACCCTCTGTAGCATAGGTCTGGCACGGCCATTTGCCAACGAGGATGCCTTCAGGTTTACCTCGAGCGAATCACATAGCAGCAGCTTCATGGAGCAAATAGGAGTGCGGCGGAGATGCGGCAGTCTCGCACTGAGTGCTGTGCCACGTTACGCGGGCTGTTTCCCCCGGCTCTGGGCTCGCCGATCATTTCAACGTGTTTCGTGTTGTGGTATGCGCAAAAAGAAGCCAGCTCGCTGTAAGCACGCGAGGAAGGACGCACTTTCTTTCATGCACTACAGACATCGAGCCTTTGACCTCAGCAGACCTCGACTTTCCTCTCGGATGACAATACCCACCTGCGTGACACTCTGGCGATGACCCTACACGACCCATAAAGGCTCTTCTCAGCGTCCAAGACAACTGAGAGCCAGAACGTTCAACACGAACTAAATAGTCTACCTACTGCAAGTGCTACCTTTCCTCATAGCCAAGAAACTGGGATACTTCCCTCGTGTGTTTCTTTTTCCTGTGTCGGGCAGTGGAGCCTCTGCTAGTGTGGATTCCGGGATGAATTTAGGATTTCCCCCTCCTCAGCTATGTAAACAGTGGTCAGCGGGACTGTAATACTGCACCTGCCTGTGCTTCCCCGCCCCAGCAGATGGTTGCTTATTCCGAGACCGCTGTGCAGTCCCCACATCCGACTTGATCACCAAGTTTGGTCAATGTCCGGTGGTGGTCGCTCGCAGCATTTTCATACATAGCTCACCGTCCGTGCGGAACTCCATCTGCCAGTTGCATTTGCATAAAGAAATCTCTGCGGGTCTGAGATCATGATCGTTGAGGTGCTTGGATCTACCAATGGGGGCCTGTCACTTGAAGCGACTTGCCAGTGGAGAAGTTTGGGTCAGTGTCTGGAGGCTGCCGCCGGAGGAAGGTGGGTAAGATATTCGGTGTGTATGGCGATTTTGATGGATGGCAGTGAATAATACCTGGATATTGTCCCCAAATGTGCATTGCGACGGATACAGCGCCGCTCCCCGAACGGCGATCCTGAAGAGGGACCGCCAGTGAGACATAGGATAGACAGGCACGTGAAGGGTCGATTGACGTTCTCGTCATTGCAACCTGGGCCCTCTGTCGAGTCAAAAAATCTTCATATGCTGAACAAAGTTCATACGGATCTTGCACCTGGCCATCACAACAACTTGAAATGGACATGACCAAGTCAGATCCAGGGTTAACTTTATACAATAGAAATTGGCAGGCGCTCAGCATTTCGAATTTGGCGCCACATTAAACTTTGAATTATGAGGCACTTTGGACTCAGGGCGCGGCAACCAGTAACCCGGTACGCGCACGGTTGTCCGAGTCGTCGGGTAATGTCTCGCGGATACAACAAAGCACACAATCCTAAGCGTGTCTGTCGGAGCCTGGAGATTGGAGGGTATGCCCGATATCATGATTCGTGATGGCTGGGAAGTGACCTAGGCTCAGTCTTACCGTGATCCTGAGAACTGTGTCTCACCTTTGAGCTGAGTGTGTCGTGGTTGTCGCTGGCACGTAGCGGGACCGTCGGGACCGACTCGGAGTACTGATTACCGTATTTGGTCCAGGGGATGAGTCCATATCAAGCAATTTTCCTGAGATGGTCCGCCAAAGACAAAGCAAAAGTGTGTTCGTAGCTACCCCTCTGTCCAATAGATTGTTGCACCCTTCGGGGTTGCACACGATAAAATTGGAACGATACAGAGAAGATTAGCATGGCCCCTGCACAAGGATGACACGCTTTTCCGGAGTGGTAGACCTACGGGTCTCAATATTTATTGCCCTTTTTTTAGGCTCATCTTATTGCTCTGTTCCAGACCCCGTATCAACATATTCTAATGTATACATCGAACCCATATAAAATTGAGCGGGTGCGATAGAATTACAGATCTCTAGGTCGGCTTTGCCATGCTTTCGTCAAAGAATACCCACAATAGCTTCAAGACCATATAGTGCACTTATAGGTATCCCATTCTTAAAGTGCTTTGCACTTTGTTTGACGCTTGAACACCCTCAATCGAGTACTCTCCTGTCCTCTTTCAGTCACATGGCTCCGGGGTAATTGTTCGGCAAGACTTGCGGCGGTGGCCGGGACCATCTCTCTATTCGCCATTGCGGTCAACAAGGTCGGTTCCAGCTCGGGTTACCGATCAGCTTTAGAACAGCGAGGAGGACCCGGGCCGTGGCGAGTATGGTCTACGATGTGAATCCCACGCAGTCAAAAGACCATGCATAGGGGGCGGTAGCAAACCTTGAGTCGATGACGGGACTGAGAACTGGAATAAAAGGATAGGTTCAGTCACCACATTGTTCTATCCTACATACCCGAAATGTGAGACGAGTGGATTAGACGATACAAGGCTGAGCGCTAAAGTCCGAAACAAGTTATTTGAAGCCTATACGCCTTGGAAATCGTTCTTAGATGTTCATTGCTTACCCTCAGCTTTCATGAAAGGCCTCGATGGAAGTCTGATACAAATTTCGGAGGGGTATGTAGCGTGTGTCGACCTTAACACGGCGTGGGTAGGGGTCATGCAGACCCGCTGGACGAGATCGTAAAAAGCGGCGTAGCGTACCGTTCAATCGCACGACAGCTCTATGAGTAAAAATGTTCTGAAAGGACGGGTGACCATGTAGCATGATAGGTGTTGCATCGAGAGTGATGTCCTTCTTGTTTGTCTCCCCAGCAAACAATAAGCGACTTGAAACATCGCGCGGAACGAACCCGTAACAGTTGACTTCTGTTGGGCAATCTTGTGTTCTTCGTAGATCCTGTTTATTCCACCCGATCAAGGGTTCTGTACTTGAGAGATTCAGAGATGTATACTCCAGCGGTTGCAAGCCAACAATTATACTGTAAGAATATGCCCTGGACGCGTGGCGGCTAGTGTTGTTGACTTCTGGCAAATCGCTGATGTGGATGTGCGTCGCGCCTTAAGCAAGACCACTTGATTTCCTCAAGATCATGTCTTTGGGTAGGGGGCACGGGAGGACTCAGGAAGCAACTCGAAACTTGGTGGCTCAGGTGAGAACCATCCAGACTGCTTGGTTCGACTGTGTAGAGTGCCTTTTCTTGTTGCGCGTATGTTGATCTTTGGGTAAACTGGGCATATGACAATAAGCGCAAAGATATCTACAGCGAATGTGAAAAACGAAGCCATCCACAAATGTTACGAGATTCAAAGCATGAAACCCAAAACGAGGAAAACCAGGAGACAGACTTCACGGACCTCATCGCCTGCTCATACCCGTGTCCTCTTCGCGACCCGTCCTTCCTTCCCGTCCTTCTTACCTAACCCGGACGATTCCTTTCCAGTACCGCCACCATTGACATTCTTACCCATCTCTCGTTCGCCACTGGCCGTTCTCCGAAGAACGCTGGGTTTCTTCCCTTCCCTCGTTGACGCGCTAGAAAAAGCATCTTGCATCACTTTACGCTCCTTTTCCATGCGGAGTATGTTTGCTCTTGTCACCGTGCGAGCAACGTGGGGTGGGACGCCACCTCTAGGAGCCCTGGCGTATGTTACCGGAGAAGTACTATCCGCTACAGGCACAGAGGGTATCGGTTGCCGTGGCTTCATGGTCTTCGGATAGGGAGTTGTGACTGTCTGACAGCGCACATTCGAGTTGGCCTGAAGAGCGGATCTAGCGCGCACAGGTTCAAGAATAGCACGTGTTAACGGCTGTATCGGCAAGAGTCCACGAGGTAGGCATTCCCGCGCAGGATCGTCGACTGCCTTATCAGTTCTGCTCATGGCTAGGGCTTTCGATTCTGCTTCGGACGCCTGTGGCTGCACGTCGCCGGTCTCGGGTATGACGGACGGTTGACTGGTATTGCTCGGAGATTGCGTATTCGAGAGCACTAGGCATGTTGCTAGCCAAGGTGAAACCCACTCGTTCTTCATTGATTGAGGGAGCATAAGATTGTCGTCAAGATCAAGGAATAGGGAACCGTTTGGAGGGGACCACCCTCGGAGCACCGATGTGATCGGCGGCCCCGTCTTCGCTTGGACCTGATCGCCGACCTTCGAGGGACTTGAACTCGGAAGAGGTACCCGGTTTCTGGAAGGGCTCGCCTTTATATCGGGCATAGGACACATGGACGTCGACCGGTACGCATTGACCAACGGGAGACTGGGGTCGGGATTCGTCGATAATACGGAGCTCGACAAAGGCAGACTTTCCTCGGCGTAAGGCGTAGGCACGATCGCAGCTAGTATGTCCTCCAATCCAGTCTCGGAAAATGTGCTAGAGTCTTCGCATGGCCAGAGGTGCGTGATCGTACGTGTGAATTCGCATTCTCTTGCAATATCGAGGAGGTCATCGAAGTCGGGCGTGGGGAGAAAATCATCTTCTGGATGCGTGTCGGGACAGGGTAGCGGGGTGGGGACAAAGCAGCGATCCGAAAGCATGTCGACAACGAGAAAAAGGTGTACGGTTAGTCTCGGCCAACGTATTTCGATATTATTTTGTCAGCCACTGGAGGTAGATACAGACCCGTCCTGGTGGGTAATTTCAACATGGCCTTATGGTCCAGAGGTACGATACTTGCTTTGGGTTTAAGCAAATTGCAAGTGACCTGGGTTCGATTCCCAGTGAGGCCCCTTTTTTTATTGTGACGTTCTTTCCGTTCTGCTATTCAAGCAGCATGTATTTCTAGTTATTATGAAAAAAACTCGCCATACGTGGCTAATTGATAGCTACTAATCATTGATCTATTGAGCTGCAGCAGGTGTGTGTGGTCGGCTAAAATTGAGATTCGCCGCCGTGGGAAATGTTTCTGGTCCCAAAGTTAGCCGCGTTATTAGGGCCAAGCGTTTTCCCTTGTCGCCATCCAGCTCACGCCAGTCCGCCTCGTTCCTTCCCTCCTTCCCCTTCCTCCCGTTTTCCGCAGTGACGACATCCTTCGTTTCTCTCTTTTTTTTTTTTTACCTCTTCTTTTGAAACAAGTCTTGTCGTCGTTGCCACCGACGTCCTCCCATGAACAGGCAGTCCACAGGGATGAGCCTGCACCGGCTCGAGGCCGTTACTGACCTCGCCAGTCTTTCACCCATCTCTGACGATGCCATTGTCACCTGCCTCCGCGAGCGTTTCATGGCAGATACCATTTATACCAGCATCGGATCCTCCGCCCTCGTTGCCGTCAACCCTCACAAATATGTATCTTCCAACGCCGACTCCGTCCTCCAAAAGTACGCTGCAGAATATCGGGACACGTCCGAGAACAAGACCCCATTACCTCCCCACATCTTCCAGCTGGCGAATAACACCTACTACCACATGCGTCGCACCGCTCAGGACCAGTCTCTCATCATTAGGTACGAGACTATCTGTAGCACAATTAGGACTTATGAACGTTATAATGTTTTCCAGTGGTGAAACTGGGAGCGGAAAGTCGGAAAATCGTCGACTCGCCGTCAAGACGCTACTTGAGCTGTCAGTTTCTAATCCAGGAAAGAAAGGTTCCAAGCTCGCGAACCAAGTGCCTGCAGCGGAGTTCGTCATCGAATCCTTTGGCAACGCACGCACTCTCTTCAATCCAAACGCTTCTCGCTTCGGAAAATACACCGAGCTTCAGTTCACTGACAAGGGGCGTCTGTGCGGCATCAAGTCGCTTGACTACTATCTCGAACGCAACCGGGTGGCGGCTGTGCCATCAGGAGAACGCAATTTCCATATCTTCTACTATTTGATGGCCGGTGCATCGCCAGAAGAACGTCATCACCTTCACCTCGCCGACAAGACACAGTACCGGTACCTCGGCCAGCGCGCTGGTGCTGGTGCTCGTCCCAATGGTGTTCGTGACGACGATGCCACTCGTTTTGAGCAGCTCAAGCTGGCACTCAAGTCCATCGGATTGTCCAAACGACACGTTGCACAGACATGTCAGCTCATCGCTGCCATTCTTCATCTGGGGAACCTCGAATTCACCATTGACCGTGGTCGTGACCTTGACGCCGCCGTCGTCCGCAACATGGATGTCCTTGCAATTGTCGCCGAGTTTCTTGGTGTACAGCCCTCCGCACTCGAGAGTACTCTCGCTTACAAGACCAAACTCGTCAAGAAGGAGCTCTGTACGGTGTTTCTCGACCCCGATGGCGCATCGGATAATCGTGACGACCTTGCGAAGACACTCTATTCTCTTCTTTTCGCCTGGCTCACCGAATATATCAATCAGCGCCTCTGTCGTGACGATTTCGACACGTTCATCGGCCTCTTTGATCTCCCTGGCCCCCAAAATATGACAAGCCGCTCCAATTCCCTCGATCAGTTCTGCATTAATTTCGCCAATGAACGACTCCAGAGTTTTATCCAGAAGCACATTTTCGAATCGCACGTTGATGAATATCAGACGGAAGGTATCTCTCGCTTCGTCCCCTCAGTGCCCTATTTCGACAACGCTGAGTGTGTTCGGCTTCTGCAAAACAAGCCCGGCGGCCTTATCCACATCATGGACGACCAGGCCCGTAGGTCGCACAAGAAGACTGACCACAGCATGGTGGAGGCTTTCGCCAAGCGTTGGGGTAACCACTCGTCCTTCAAGGTCGGGCCAACCGACCGCTCTGGATATCCAACGTTCACTGTCAACCACTTTAACGGCCCCGTCGCATATTCTTCTGAGGGTTTCCTTGAGCGGAACCTTGATTCACTTAACCCTGACTTTGTTTCTCTTCTCCGTGGCTCGGCTGCCGGCGCTTCAGACGGTGCTGAGGGGGTTGGGTCCATCAACCCCTTCGTCAAGAACCTTTTTTCTGGGAAAGCGATTGCCACCCAGGCACATCCCAAGAATGAAGATACCATCGTCGCGGCGCAGCAGCCCGTCAAGCCTATGCGCGCCCCGTCGACTCGTCGCAAGGGTGCCGTCAAGCGAATGCCGACAGTCCGGGAGGGTGGTGGGGTCGAAGAACAGGATCGAGAAGAGGAAGATGCACCCAACGCCTCCGCGGGTCCAACACCATGCATAGCTGGCGAGTTCAGGGCCGCCCTCGATACTTTGTTTGAGACACTGGCAGACACTCAGTGCTGGTTCGTCTTTTGCGTGAATCCCAATGATTCGCAATTGCCCAATCAATTGGAGGGACGGAGTGTCAAGGGTCAGATTCGAAGCATGGGTTTAACTGAGGTAGCTAAGAGGAACGTAAATGTTTTCGAGGTGGGATTAACTCCGGAAGAATTCTGCACCCGATACAAGGAACCGCTAGCCAAGATGGGCGTTATGGATGGGTCGGCAAAAGAGAAGATTGAGCAGACGAGAAACGTCTTGGATCTGCAGGAGAGTGACATGGTTCTCGGCCAATTCAAGGTACGTTGTGAGTACCCATTTGTAACTGAGTACTAAGATTCTCGTCGGCTTAGGTCTTCCTATCTCAAACCGCTTTCCATTCACTTGAGGATCGTATTCGTGCCCTGGATGTTGAGGAGCAGAAACGGAATCGTCTCCGCGATGCGGAGGCAGAAGCCGGCATTGACGTTCGCTCAATAGGCGACCCTTATGCTCCCTACGCATCTCCAGGACTCCCTCCGGACGATTACGCGGATCCTTTTAATCAAGCAGCCTCCCAGTCGCACGCTCCTCTCGTTGACAACGCTTCGCCTTTCCAACGCGGAGATCTCTACGATGACGAGTATGAGGATCGCAAATCGTTCCGCTCTGACGATTTCGACAACCGCAGTCGATTGACCTCCAACAGGGAGGAAAGTACTTCTAACTATGGTTCTGAGTCCTACGCGCCGTCCAGGAATATGTTCCAGAACGCGGATAAGCAAGGTCTCATTGCTAAAGAAACTTTGGCGGGTGAGATTATGGAGAATGAGACAACCGAGGTCGTCAAGGAAACCTCGGCGCGTCGGCGCTGGGTCTTGCTTTGTTGGCTCCTAACTTGGTGGATGCCATCACCTTTCCTGAAGTGGTTCGGCCGAATGAAACGTCAAGATGTTCGTCAGGCATGGAGGGAGAAGCTCGCTCTCAACATGATTATCTGGTTCATCTGCGCCTGTGCGGTCTTTGTTATCGCAGTTCTCGGCCTCGTCATCTGTCCAACGGAGCATGTCTTCAGCACGTCGGAGCTTGCATCCCACTCGTATTCGAACTCGCCAAACAACGTCTACACTGCAATCCGCGGCGAGGTATTTGATCTCACGCAAGCTGCTGCGACCCACTTGCGGGTCGTCACTGTTATTCCCGAGAAGACGATCTTGCAGTATGGCGGCGTGGATGCTACCGATTTGTTCCCTGTTCAGGTAATTCATTAGCTTTCGCTACGCGTCATTAGTTTCACCGTTTTGGCAGGTCAGCGCACTTTGCAATGGCGTTTCAGGTTCGGTCAGTCCATGGGTACAGCTTACGTCTGCGAACACAACGGACCCCAACGCCCAGTACCACGATTTCCGTGCAATCACCAACGACTCGCGCCCGGATTGGTACTTTGAGAGTATGACCGTTCTGCGTTGGAACAACCGTGTCGGCTACATGGGTTACTCTCCTTCGGAGATATCAAGCAAGGCCGCTTCAGGACACTCCCTCGGTATTTACGATGGCCTCGTCTACGACCTGACGGACTACATCAACAACGGTCCTGCCGTCCAAGGGCCATCCGGTCAACAGGCTCCCGGCGGTGTCGATGCCCAGTTCATGGATAGTAGCCTCGTCAATCTCTTCAAGATGAACTCCGGTCAGGATCTGACGAAGATGATCGACAACCTCAACATTGATTCTGGGACCCTCTCCGCACAAAAGACGTGCCTCCGTAATCTTTTCCTCATCGGAATGGTAGACAACCGAAACTCACCCCAATGTCTGTTCGCCGATTACATCTTACTGGCGCTGTCGATCATGATGGTCAGCATCATCGCGTTCAAGTTCATTGCATCGATCAACTTCGGCTCCCCTCGTGCCCCGGAGGACCATGACAAATTTGTGATTTGCCAAGTTCCTTGCTATACGGAAGGAGAGGTCTCGTTGCGTCGCACGATCGATTCGCTTGCGCAGCTCAAGTACGACGACAAGCGTAAACTAATTCTTGTCATCTGTGATGGTAACATCGTTGGTTCCGGCAATGATCGACCCACCCCCCGTATCGTACTCGATATTCTTGGCGTAGACCCCAACCTCGATCCTGAGCCGCTGAGTTTCGTGTCTTTGGGTGAGGGGGCTCGTCAACACAACATGGGCAAGGTCTACTCCGGATTGTACGAGTATGCTGGTCACGTCGTGCCGTATATGGTCGTTGTCAAAGTCGGTAAGCCGACGGAGAGATCGCGTCCTGGTAACCGTGGAAAGCGAGACTCTCAAATGGTCATCATGCACTTCTTAAACAAGGTGTGTATTTTCTAAGGGAGACGCGTACGATCCGGTAGCTCAGGTTTGTTGCTGTCATAGGTCCACTTCAACTCTCCGATGAACCCATTGGAGCTGGAGATGTATCACCAGATCAAGAATGTCATCGGTGTTAACCCGACGTTCTACGAGTATTTGTTCACGATCGATGCCGATACCACGGTCGATCCATTCTCTTTGAACCGCTTGATCTCTGCGTATGTCGTGTCCTATATTCCGTTTAACTGCTGACCCACCGCTTCTCTTGCAGCATGGTTCATGACAAGAAGGTACTTGGTGTCTGTGGCGAGACAACACTCGCGAACGCCAAGCAATCTATCATCACGATGATGCAGGTCTACGAGTATTTCATTTCGCATCACATGGCTAAGGCATTCGAGTCTCTCTTCGGTTCCGTCACCTGTTTACCTGGTTGTTTCACACTTTTCCGTCTCCGTACGACCGACACACACAAGCCTCTTCTCATCTCGAACCAAATGATCTCGGATTATTCTCAGAATCGTGTCGACACGCTGCACATGAAGAACCTGCTGCACCTCGGAGAGGATCGTTACTTGACGACGCTCTTATTGAAACACTTCCCGATGCACAAGACGCAGTTCATGCGAGATGCTCATGCATACACGGTGGCGCCCGATGACTGGAAGATTTTGCTTTCACAGCGACGTCGCTGGATCAACTCGACAGTTCACAATTTGGGAGAGCTGATGTTCTTGGACCAACTTTGCGGCTTCTGCTGTTTCTCGATGAGGTTTATTGTCATGATGGATCTGGTATCGACGTTGATTCAGCCGGTTACCGTGGCTTATGTGAGTATTCAAATAGTTTCGTTGCATGTGCCGCTAATACTTCTTTGGAATAGATCGTTTACTTGATCGTTTCCGTCGTCGCTTATGGACAAAGTGTTCCCATCATTTCGCTCATCATGATCGGCGCTGTGTATGGTCTTCAAGCACTCGTATTTATCCTTCGACGCAAGTGGGACATGGTTGGATGGATGGTGTTCTACATTCTCGCCATTCCCATTTTCTCCTTCATGCTTCCCATCTACTCCTTCTGGCGCATGGATGACTTCTCGTGGGGTGCAACGCGTGTCGTGCTCGGAGAGTCCGGGAAGAAGATTATCGTGCATGTATGTTGGATTCGCACCTGAAGGAAGCACCCACTAATACTGACCTACCTCTTTAATAGGACGAGGGCAAGTTCGACCCACGCGCAATTCCTCTCAAAACTTGGAACGACTACGAGAACGAACTGTGGGATAAGGAATCCAACCATTCTATTGGTTCCTGGGTTCCCCCTGGCCACCAATACAAAGAAGGCTACGCCGAGTCTCGCGCGACTTCGTTGTACGGACACGAGACATACTACGAGCCCCGCAGCCAATCTCCCGCCCCGTCGCAGCAATTCGGTATGTTACCTCCCGCAGGATACCAATCCGGCCGTGCCACGCCGATGTCTCAGCTCCGTCCCTTGAGCGACGTAGGCTTGATATACAACTCACAGTCGATGGGCATGGGTTCACGACCACCTACCAATTACTTCGATATGCCATCAGCTCACAGCCCCGGGCCCCTCGTGGATTTCGGCGCGGGCGGACCGAGTGACGCGGATCTCGAGCGAAGTGTCGAGGAGATTTTACGGACGGCGGATTTGAACACGGTCACGAAGCGAGAGATCAGACGGGTACTCGAGGAACGATTCCAGATGGACCTTACGCCGAGGAAAGCGACGATCAATTCCGCGATCGACCGAGCGCTTCTGAGCCAATCGTGAGAGTCGTCGATGATACGTATCTTCTATTCTCTCGGTTGGGTGGGACGCGTGAAATGGACCTGTTTGGATCTAGCATATAGTTGCCCACGAAGAACATCGACTCTTGGATTCTGACGCTTATTTCTCGTTATCGTATTTCGGCACGACTGCGTCTCTTTTTCCCTCTGCATCGTCTGGACGTTCACTGCCCATTTCATTCCCTTTTTCACTTTACCCGCCCGCTTTGTGCTATCTTAAAAATATTCCCATTACCTACACGCTATACCTACAACTCACGTACTAGTGCGTGCCACCGTTCTCTTTCCATATCTCTCCTTGACAGCGACCGGACTTGGTTATTCCTCTTCTCTACGACAAGACATTAACTGCAATGGCTTACAGTGTGATAATGAGAATGCAATGCAATATGTTATATGGTCGAGAACCCCAGAACCGAGACTCGATGGGAGTTATGCTAACCTTTGTAAAATGATTGATCTGTAGACCGCGCATCCTCATAGAATCCGAGGTGTGTTTAAGGTGACTTTTGGACATTCATGCATTCCTCGGGATTTTCGACATACAGGTACAAACAATTTACGCCAGCTGACTCCTTTCGATGACAACTTACATACGTTTCCGAGGACGCACACATTGTTGGAGACCGCCTGGTATAACAAAACGCCAGAAGACGTCAGCTCCGCGGCAAACACTGGCCACTGGCCCCGGCCGAGAGCACCCACTTGTACGTTCATCCGAAGATGACGTTGGCCTGGAGGTTGTTCCCCTCATTGACCGTATAGATGACCTGGACCTTGGTCCCAGCAGCGCTCGTGACGCTGTACTGGGAGAGCTGTTTCTCCCTCATGTAATCCCGTCCCCCGCCGTTGTAGTACTGCCCGTTGATCACGAGCGCCGTCTCATCGGTCGCGAGTCCGGTCACGACGTCGCACCACCGCAGGTAGTTGTGCACTCCGATGGCGACCGTGATGCGCTCGTTCTGGTCTGACATGAAGCGGAGCACGCCGGACGTGCCGCTGCCACCCATGGAGAGCATGTGGACGCCCTCGGCGGAGGAGGACCAGGTGCCGCCGTTGGCGTAGTTCCAGCAGGTCTTCTCGACGAGGGAGAAGTACCCGCGACTGGGGTTGGTCTGGTAGATACGGCAGGTGATAGTGTAAGACATGGTGACGTCTGCAGTGTGATGTGAGGATTCAGTTACAGCAACGGTGTTACAGAGCGGGAGAGGTACAGACTTTTTTTTTTCGTGGGGGTGTCTGGTGTAGGATTGAACTTGAGAAGATGGGTTGGGGGGGATTATATACCTCTCGGCTGTCCAGGAGGGGATATCCCCAACGAACGTTGAGCGACATTCCTGGCCTGAAAGCCTTAGCATGGCGCGAGATGACAATTCCAGAAGCGTAGGCGTAAGCCCTGAATGAAAGGATCGGACGCCAAGACCTCAGGTCACAGGATCCTACTAACCCAGTCTAACTCGATGTGACTGGGTCCCCACTGATCGAAGTCGAACTTGATACTGTACCTGTCAGCGGCGGTTCATCTCCGCCGTTCTAGACTTGCAGGCGGTCAATCCGATTCGTGCAGAATGCATTTGCAGAGGTGGGTCTTCCAACTTGTTCGGGTCGGGCCAAGGAAGACCGTGATCTGATGTTGGCCTGTCACTTACCTGGGTTGTTACCGGTCCCCGGTTTACGAAAGCCGTCACGAGACTGCCGCTTTTCACAGGTGAGAACGCTGACTTGTGAATGAAGGCTGGACCTAGGAATTAGAGGGGAGGCGAAGGTGGATCGAAGGTACCCTTTTTTATTGGCAGGAGGAATGACAGACGGCGCTAGGTACGACCAGAAACCGTGAGTAATGACTCGGACCCCCAAGTATATCATTTAATGGGGATCTTGGCATGAACCAATGGATACGGGGGGCCACAGTCTGGTCTACAGACGTTTCTGGCAGACTATCTTCAAGTTGAGAGGAGCCTCCGCGGTGGTAGAGTTCTACTGGCGTCTTGCATTGGACGGACTCGATCTATGACGACTTGAACTCGTGGTCAGAATCAAGCATGAGGCAAGTAATGGCAAGTAAGTACATACTGGAGTGACCAAGCAGTGAAGGAGGTGTATGGGGCAATACGTTGAAGATGAGAAGGAAAGCAGTACGAGTGTGAGAACTTGAATGGTTGCGAAGTGTTCGCTGTAGACGACGTCTTTGAACTGCAATCGTAGTGGAAACTCGCTATGATTACAATATAAGTTAGATACTTTGCGTGTGTGTAGGTACAATCCGTGTTTGTTATCGTGGTATGTGTCCATTGCAGTATGTATGTGCTGATTGTCAATGAAAAAGGAAGATAAGCTAAGCGTGATCGACGATCTAAGAGGGATCAAAAGGTATCTCAGCATACACGACTGAGTCCAGCGGGATCAGAGGAAATCGCGTGTCGTCCTGCATGAGCATTCCCGTCGGACGGGAGATGGTGGCGGTGTGAATGGGGTCGTGGTACAGATCCAGAGGCGTGGGAGAGCAAGTGGTTTGTTGTCTTCGTCTTCATCAATCATCCTCGGTAGCATCATCCTCGCCACTGGTAGGAAATGGGGGAGTTTGATGGCGAGACTTGCTACACGTTCTCACTATCGTACTCGTCTGCGTCCTCATGGTCATCCTCTCCGACGCGTCTGGTTGGGAGGAAGTATGGCAAACGAATACTGAGGGATCTGCCCTCGTCGTCATTCCGTCCTTTCTCCTCGTGATCGTCGCTCTCGCCGCGGATGGGTCGGGTACGGAAGAAATATGGGAGGTGGATTGTAAGTGGTTTGCCGTCCTCGTGCGACTTATCCACTTCCGTGTTCTCCTCATCGCTCCTGCCGATAATGGTTCTCGTGGGGAGGAAGTAGGGTAGGGTGACAATGAGAGCCTTCTTAGCTTTTCCTTCACCCTCAT
>JBBPMU010000114.1:0-60711 GCA_038090475.1 Wakefieldia striispora | reverse complement strand
AAAATAATGTGCAAACAGCCAACCCTTGTGGATATTTTTTATGTTATACAAATTTTACAACTTGGACACCATATAAGGGGTTATAGTATATTTGTACTTTTTGTGATGCCCATTTTCCCCGCATGGCATTTCCAACCCAGGCACGTCAAAACGAGCCAACCAACGGGCATCAATTCATGAGTATGCGAGCTCCAACCCTCCATTCAAGCGTTCAAGCTTAGGATCGGGTTCCGATTAGTAGGTGGAGATGGAAGATTCCGAGCCCGTATGTAAAATTACAGATACCAACGGGACCGACTTCTAACGCGGGGTCGACGTGACTCACCTTGCTCGGGGTGCATTTTCGCGAGAACCTGGACGACAGTATCATATGCATGTCTGTATTCGGGTCTCCAACGACATGCCTGAATGTACTGGCAATCACATGTTGTTTCATCACACCAGGAAATCAAATGCTGAAGATGTTGGGGAGCAAGGGTGGCGAAAAGCACGCAAAAGTCGCTACGTCAGCACAATTATGTAATCTAAATGCTACGAATTTATATTATGACCGTAACATCTACCCCGGCTACAAACAAGACTCTGACGTGGACGCGCTAGTCGCACGTGCCAGTGTTTGGTTGGAGTAGGCACCTGGATCCACCCGCCAAGATGGATACTCTGTTCTCCTGCTTTGACGAGCATCGGTTTCGCAGTACTTGGTTGACATGTTTATCTCCGCTCTGCTGAGCAAAACTGACACAAGTCCAGCCCTTTAAGCTTTATGGGTGCCCTGGGGATGCAATCATAGCAATTGGTGACGGTGAATAGATCCCCACCCGATTCTACAATGCTTTGCCCTACTATACTATACTTCACAGCACTCAACCGACAGCACCCATTTTCGCGTGTACTCCTGAAGGCTCAGTCTAAATCGCGCTGATGAAATGTATTTCGCGCCCTATAGCATTTTCCCGACCGCGCCATATTTAGCACCTATCCATATCTCCGAGGATCGGGATCGGACTCCACACAGGATACAGTGCGCACGCAACATGCCTCTTTGAACGCGCCGCCGTAATCATACGGCACCACACGGACTCATTATTTTCGTGTGGATCTAATCACATTCGAGAAGTGGTATAGATCGTTTTTCCGCGCTTTGCTCGGTGCCGGCGCAGCATGCCAACCGTCGGGAAGTTTCACGTCGCCTATTTCATCGACTGAGGTGAGGTATCGAGATCGTTCTCCTGTCCCCTCAGTGCTCTTATAAAATTCAATTGGCCGGCTTCCGGTTTCTCGCTACAGACACTGCTATGAGCATTTCGCAAAATAAAGCCCAAGAACTAGGCCCCACAAATGAGTTGGCCTATGCAAGACCCAAGAATAGTGTCAGAGAAGGCATCCTTTCTCTTGCTCAAACATGCTGACTTCGTGTCCGGTCTGCCTCTACAGACCCTCTACAAAGACGATTCCTCTGGTAGGCGGGAACTAGAAGGGGCCGAAGATATACACGCCGCACACGCTGGTGATCCACCGGACGGGGGTCTCAAGGCCTGGAGCGTTGTCCTCGGGTGCGTGATTTGCCGCGTTGGTAATGCGTACATGGTAGTGACAGAGACAACCATGGGTCACACGTGCAGAGCTTGCTTGGGGACAAGCGCAGGGTCAGTCACATTCGTTTTAGGTTCGTTTTGCACATGTGGCCTGACGCTTTGTTTGCCGGAATAGGTTTGGGTATGCCACTGCATGGGGGGTTAGTTCTCGCCGTATTCTACGGTCAGTACGTGAGTCTACCATTGGATAGATCTTTCAAGAATATTATGTGGAAGCCCTGCTTCCCAATGATAACTCGTCAGATATGTGAGACCCGCTTTCGTCCATCGTTGATTCATCGTCATTGATATCGCTCGCAGTGCGTGGATCGGTTCCGTACAAGTAGGTTGGCGTTCTTGTGATCAGATTAAAAACGACTCACAATCGAACGCAAACTGATCACACTTCTTGTATACCTGTGGCACCAACATCACAAGATGGCCCTCTGCTTTTTGCCGGGACTCGTCGCCGGTCGGTTATTTGACCTCGGATATTTCAAAATATCTTTCTCCTTCGCCAGTTGTCTTCTAGTTTTGTGCACCCTCCTGGTCGCACAATGCAATAAATGGTGGCAATTGTTCCTAGTCCAGGGACTGGGAACTGGGGTCAGGTTTTCTCCTTGTATTCTACCCGGAATCGTCTAATCGCAAACGCCACTTTGAAATAGCTGGCGAGCGGTATGATAGTCGGGTTGACCCTGGGGGTTGTACCACACTGGTTTTCAAAGCGGAGAGGCCTAGCCCTGGGCGTCTACTCAATTGGCTCGTCAATAGGAGGGACGATATTCCCTATTGCAGCACAAAATCTGATACTTAAAATCGGGTATATCCCACGTTCCTTCTTTGATATGACTCAATTGACCGAATTCAGGTTCAAGTGGACAGTCAGAACTTTCGGATTCATTATGATATTCATGCTTTGTATAGGCATCCTGGTAAGCTCTCGTTACACGTTCTTCAACCTCTTGACAGTGAATAGAATACCAACGTTTTGCTACATGACACTGCTAGACAATGGAGAGACGTCTTCCGCCTGTGAACATGAAGGGTGGCCTTTTCAATTGGGCCGCACTCAAGAATCCAGTCTACGCTATCTACTGTACCTCGGGTGTAACTACGTTTCTTGGGTTGTATACTGGTGAGTGTTCTGCACTTTTTCCTTCGTTGTTCGTGGAAATGGCCTCGCACGGGATGCGTGACTGATATGGCGTTGTACAGTGTTGACCTACATTTCTCTTAGCGCCGTCCAGGCGGGCGTTTCAAATGAATTCGCACTCTATCTTACAGCTTTCGCGAACACCGCTTCTGCCGTCGGGCGGGTTTCATGCGGATACCTCGCGGATCAAGTCGGTGAGCATTTGCTTGCAAGTAAATATTCTGACCCCTTGACTCCGATATTGATTTGTGATAGGTGCACTCAACGTCATAATTCCATTTTCTGTTTTGGTGGCCATCATGACGTTCGTGTGGCCATTTGTCACGAGCCAAGGAGGGTTCATTGCGGTCGCTCTCATATACGGGTGTGTCGAATACTGGAATACGAATATCGTTCTGTCGTAAGCTCATGCTCTCTTCCCGGCAGCTTCGCATATGGAACCTCCATTTCTCTTGTTCCCGTGCCTGTTATGGCGATGGGACCCATCGGCGATGTCGGGAGGCGCATGGGCTTATTCATGAGCATCGGTGCCTTTGGTGTGCTCGCTGGGACTCCGATCTCTGGTGCCATCAATTCCGCGACGGGAGATTTCAAGCATGTGGGGTGGTATGCTGGTGAGTGTTCTGGTCGATTCTGGCGGTCAATATGCGTGCTCAGGGTACACTAGGCGGGATGGTGATGACCTCGGTTTGCTTACTATTGCTGACACGTTATCTTCTTCTTGGCAAGTGGGCGGGTAGGGTTTGAAGGACCTTGATATGTGGCATGGAATAGGCAACGGTTATTCCCCGTAATCGAGGTGTTGTCAATTGTGGATTATACAGCCAATCCATGCTAACAGTGCACTCGGAAATGGTACCCTTGTAGTAAACGGCATCTGATAAGACAGCATTTTAACACATTCGTGAATGAACAAGTACAACAAAATCCGACCTATCGGTGACGCCGTGATATGGTGCCCTAGCATTTGATTTTAAGTATAGGCATCGAACGTTGAATGCGTCATCAACCACGCCACAAGTTCGCCTGCACTGAGGCAGACTTGACCAATGAGTACGTCGCCTCCTTATATGATTCCGCGCTCATGTCACGCGGTGCGAGGGAGTACGACCATAAAAAGCCGGGGGACACGGATCGAACACTGGCAAGTTGATCACGTACTAGGCGAGATGCAGCAAGTTTTTCCTCTTCAAGTTGACCAGGGTTCTTTTTTGACGAGCGTTGGTATACTGCGGTAACTGACGTCCCGGAGTCCTCGTGACGGATTTCGAGTTAGGCTAATGGTAGACGGACGGAGTCCGAGTCGACTTCAAGGCTCAAGCGATGGTGCTGTTGTGTTGAGTTTGGCTCCGGCGAGGTTTGGACCAGACACGCCGACTAGCGATCCATCTCTACTACATCGCAGCCTGCAGCTGTCGCCAACTTGAACAGGCAGCGCAGTTGAGGATACGCACGTACATCTCCACCACTGGCAGGTCTGTTTTAGCGCGGGACAACACTGAATTTCTTTCATTTCTCCGAATGCAGTCACTAGAAGAAGTCATCAGACCGTAATATTACAGTCACGATCTCCAGTGGATGAAGTTAGTAGCGTCGACCCCAACGAGTATGCCGTATGCGTGCTTGGCAAAAAGGCCGCGTCTATGACCAGGTTATACAGCACCATTTGGAGATTAATCCTTATCGCCCAAGCTTTGGTAGCGATGTTCTAACAATTTTCACACTCAACAGCATCCAAACGGTCATTGTACGGAGTAAGGTACACTCAATTCCTGATTTCGTTGATACCGTCATCCGGGGATATCTCTTCCTTGGCCACAACCCTGTCGCCGTGTTTGCTGATTGGAAGGCCGGCTCGTCTAAAACCTCCGGCGGGAACCGGAGGACCCCCTTGGACCAACCGAGCGCAATATGCCTTTCGAGTATGCTACGCACTTCCTCGTACCCATATGGCCACGAACGTCATTTCCGTGTCGACCCGGTCATTCGTCATTCCAAGACCCATTCAATAGGTGACACAGAGTCCGCGGATACACGCGTTCTGCTCAGTTGGCCATGCCATGGCAATTTTCGGATTGCCTATTTCATCGACTGAGGTGCTCAGATTTTTCTCCTGTCTCCTGTCTCCTCAGCATCCTCATTTCAGTTACAAACACTACTATGAACCTTTCGCGAAATCAAATCCAAGTGCCAGGCCCCATAGATGAGTTGGACCACGCAAAACCCAAAGACGGCGTCAGAGAAGATCTTTCTCGTATTCAAAAAAAAATTTCGTCCAACCCATCTCTGCGGACTCTATACAAAGACGATTCCTTCGATAGCCAGGATCTAGAAGAGGTTACAGGCAAATATACCCAACACCCTGGTGATCCCCCGGATGGAGGTCTCAAGGCCTGGAGCGTTGTCCTCGGGTGTGTACTTTGTCGCATTGTACAACGTACAGGGCACTGAAAAGGACGACCACGTACTGCAGGACCTGCTTGGCGATGGGTGCAACGTCAGTAACAGTTGGTTTGATATCATATTGGGTATATGTTCTAATGCTTTTCTTTCGAATAGGCTCGGGTATGCCACTGCATGGGGGGTTGGTTCTCGGCGCATTCTGCAGTTAGATACCTGGGTTTACCAGCGGATAGATCTTTCAAGAGTATTACGAGGAAGTCCTCCTTCCCAATAAGAGCCCGTCGGCCATGTAAGGCTCGCTCTCGTCCATCGTTTATTCATTGATATCGCCAACAGTGCATGGATCGGTTCCGTACAGGTAGGTTGGAGTCCTTGTCACCGTGAGCAGATAAAATTACTCACAACGAACGCAAAACCGTGTGTCTATGCCGCTGAAATCCCAAGGTGGCTCTCTGCTTTCTGCCGGGGCCCGTCGCCGGTCGATTATTTGACCTTGGATACTGCAAAACACTATTCTTCTTCGCCAGTTGTATCCTGATATTGTGCACGTTCCTCGTCACAGAGTGCAATGAATGGTGGCAATTGTTCTTGGTCCAAGGAGTGGGCTCCGGGGTGAGTCCTCCCTACATATCTTACGAGGTTATTTGTACCCGTCTAATCGCAAACGCTGCCGCGAAATAGTTGGCGAGCGGTATGATATTTGGGTTGTCGCTGGGGATCGTAGCGCACTGGTTTTCGAAACGGAGAGCCCTGGCCCTGGGTATCTCCTCAATTGGGGGGTCTGTTGGAGGGGTGATATTCCCCATCGCAGCACAGAACCTGATACCTGAAGTCGGGTATATCTGACGTGCTTTCGCCTTTGACGTGATCTTAACTGACCGGTTTCAGATTTGAATGGACCATCAGGACTTTTGGATTTATTTTGACGCTCATGCTTGGTATAGCCATCTTGGTTCGTTCTTCTTATTTGACATTCTTTCTTTAACCCCTTTTGACGAATGGAAACAACGATGGCGCATGACAGATGATAGACAGACGTCTTCCTCCTGTGAACGTGAAGGGTGGTCTGTTCAATTGGGCCGCACTCAAGAATCCAGCGTACGCTATCTATTGCACCTCGGGTGTAACTACATTTCTTGGGTTGTATACTGGTGAGTGCTCTCGGCCTCTTTCCAGGGAAGCGGCTTGTACAAGATGCATGACTTACATGACGTCACATAGTGTTGACCTATATCCCCCTAAGCGCAGTTCAAGCTGGCGTTTCAAACGACTTTGCGCTCTATCTTGTCGCTTTTGCGAACGCGGCTTCTGCTTTTGGAAGGATTTCGTGCGGATATCTCGCGGACCGAGTCGGTGAGCATTCCGTTCCGCACAGAGATGCTATAAAACAAAACAAGTAGAGTTTCTGTCCTTTGACCCTGATACTGATATACAAATAGGTCCGGTCAATGTCATGATTCCGTTTGCTATCTTGGTGGCCGTCATGACGTTCGTGTGGCCATTCGTCATGAGCCAAGGAGGGTTCATTGCAGTCGCTCTGATATATGGGTGTGTCGAACATTGGAATACGACCATTCTTTATCGTAAGCTTATTCCCTGTTTCTGGCAGGTTTGCGTATGGAGCCTACGTTTCTCTACTCCCCGTCCCTGTTATGGCGATGGGGTCTACCAGCGACGTTGGGAGGCGCATCGGCCTCTTCATGAGCTTCGTTGCCATTGGTACGCTCGCTGGGACACCGATCTCTGGGACCATCAACTCCGCGACGGGGGGTTTCGAGCTCGTAGGATGGTATGCTGGTGAGCATTCCGATCCATTCTGGCGGTTGAGATGTATACTCAAGAGTACATCAGGCGGGACGGTGATGTTCTCGGTGTGCCTGCAATTGTTGACGCGCTATCTGCATCTCGGCAAGTGGCGTGGCAAGTTTTGAAGGGCTTCCAAGTTTGACGTGTGGGGTGAACTGGGAGGAGTGGTTATGCTGGCTCGAAGCTGTGCCTGCGGCACGCATGGACGAAGTCCCGCACACGAAGTCGGATGCTTCCTGTACGAGCCTTGACGCGTGATAACCATAGATTGACCTAAAAGAATTAGATACATTGCTTATCATGTCAACAGATCCGGAATCTGTCGTCGTTCAATATTTCTGCAGAAAACCTGCAGGAAGGCGAAAGATCTGTGAGCGCTCAGGATCCAGATGAGATGCGACGAGTTGGGCAATTTTTTGAGAGTCGATCGATGTAGTGTGTCGTTCGTTCAAGGTAGGATACGCATGGCATTGGGGATTCAAGGCCCCTGAAAGCAAAATGATATTCTTCACTTCGGGCACAAAGCCTGGCTTGATAACAGAGCCACGATCCACACAGTCCTGTCAGTGCCCGCCCTCAAAACCATGAATGAAGCCCAGCTCCCACCAGTAACCGCATCAGAAGCCCCACAAAATCGACGGACCAGGCAGCACTCGGCTTTCAGATTATCCCCGCTTATGTGAATGCCGTCTCTGCCAGCCTGTCACCATTCAACATCTACCCGTTGTCCAAGCTCGGGACATGGTGCCTGTCGTCCCCGTTTATCTAGCAGGACCATTTCGACACCATCCGTAGGCACCTCTCGTCTCCGGGGATGGCAATGCGATTACCCTTCCAACTCTCCAAGTACTGCATATACGCACCTCGTGCAACACAACCTGTAGCCCATGTGCAGGTATCAGTTCCACAGCGCACCGTCTCGACACAACAGCAATAGGGATGTCGTACAAGTGAGAAGTAAGAATTGAAGTGTACTAACGGGGAACATGGCGGTGAAACCTCGGAAGTATTTGCCGGCGGTAATGGATGAGGGCCAGATCTTTTCGTCTTGTGCTGAGTGCCGGTAGTGAAGTCAACCAAGATCGCGCTGCCACTGGCGGTGTTGGTGGGTCCGTTCGACGTTCGGGCAAGAATGAGTCTGTATGGGAGAGGCTCGCAACTTGGATCCTCACTGGGGCTACGATCCATGTCGGGTAGTGCGAGCTCTTGTTGGGTTCATCCCGGCGCCGGGCCGTTCATGCGCGAGTTTGCAACAATAATGGAGCTGAAAGTGGTCGTACTCACGCACAAGCCCTCATCCTAGGGCCAAGTAGAGCGCGTTGCGAGCGGTAGCTAATTGATCATGCACGATGGAGCGATGTGCCGTCTTCGTCGTGTACTTGTACTGATCCCGAATATGCCCGTTCAATTAGTTCCTCGTGTAGACGACAACTTGGCCTGAAAAGGAAGTATGACGAAACCCTCATTTGTTGGACAGTGGGAGATTCCGTTCGACGCAGGTCCCGATGTGGAATGTCTGCGACCTCCAACTCTCCAAACATTCAGGTTTAGGTCCAGGGTTAGAACTCGAGATAGTGATAGAACGCGTCGCGTTCGTACTATGTTTCGGTGTGGCTTCACTTAGAAGTTAGAACACCACCTAGATCGTTCCAACGTTTGAAAGGAATATCGGCGCGACCAATCCAATGTTGATCTGCTGCACTGGCCTCTGTCCTCCTTCGAGTGATAGGTTTCTAACGCCTCCATCGTTCGGTCTCGGACCTGCCATTCCATACACAGTTCACAACTACGCAAACGAAAAAAGAGGCACGAATGACGACATGACACCGCGGAGAAGTGTACATGGGGCTAAAACACTGCAGCCTATCACGTGTAGAGAGTACATGCGCTATTTCAGCTTGAGCTTATCAACCTTGTCAAACGCCCATCCGAATATCTTTTCATCAAAGGTCAACATCCTATCATCATGGTATCAGCAGGAAGAGCTTACAAGGGATATCGTCTCCAGGTGGTATCCGGTGCATATCGATGTGAGAGCGTGTCTCTGTGCGAGTGACTCTGCCGCGCGTTCAGCGTCGCCTTGCTCCAGATGCATTTTTGCCAGCACCTAGATGAGAGAGTATCGTCTGCACATCTCAATTCGAATCCTCAGCGACGTACCTGGGTGCAACAATAGGTCGTTTCCTCGTCCCTCAAAACGCGAATCAGATTCTGAAGACGCGAGATTGCGTCGTCGTATCTGCCGGCAACAAACAAGATGACGCTCTATCGTATATGCTTTGTTGGCGTGGACGCCTTCCAATACTTTGGACCACGTACCTTGATCAGTAAGAGCAGGTTAGTTTCATACGGATCGCAGTTTCCGAACGCGAGATCGAGGGTCTGAATCGCTTCATCCAGCTTACCCCTTCCGACTTGCGCGCGAGCCTTGACAATATAGCCCATAGTTGACGGCTGAGCACTGATGGACTGGATGTGTGGGTGAGTAGCCGCGAGGCAAAGAGAGGATACCGAATTACATTACCTTTTGCGCATCCTCATATGCCGAACCCCAGTTTTGGCGCCGTGTGTGAAAAAGCGCGTTATAAACTAGTACATGATGGACGACACTGGGAGAACTCGATGGGTCGTCGTCCGAGATCGGTGTATCTGCGTCGATGGAGCGCTCGCACATCCACTGTCTGAAAGCACGGATACTCGGCGTCCACTGATACACATAGGCAGCCTGTCCTGTCTGAGAGTCGAGGGTCGACTTGCACATGAGTGTTGTCGCTGTCGCTGTAAAGACAACCTACCTCGCAATGCTCTGCTTTGAGGGTCTCCACCGCTTTCTGTGCGTCATCCGGGGGTACTTGGAGGATCTGATTTTCGTCGGAAGGGCAAACAGGCTCGCGGTCGTTCTCCGCTCGGAACGTCTCAGATTCTGTTCGTGTAGTTTCTAGTGCTGCTTGGAGGTCTGATATCCTCCGATCTGCTTCAGCAACCTCCCACGTCCGAGTGTCTAACGTTGACTGCAGACGAGCATTGTCGCTTTGGAGACGATCGACCTTGCGGTCGTGTTCTACTTCGAACGTCTCCTTCTCTTTCTTCGCAGCCTCCACGGCCACATGGAGGCTGGAGATCTTCTGGTTCGCGTCGGTCACTTCCTGCGCCCGAGCCTCGAGTGCGGATTGGAGATCGGATTTTTCGCTTTGAAGGCGATCAAGCTCGCGATCTCGCTCCGCTTTCGGTCTCAGGCTCCCCTTCCTTCCGAGTATCTTCCAGGGGGAATTCCTCCTTGTACTGGCCTCGGGAACCTCCTCTGATCGAGTGTCGAACGCAGACCGAAGATCAGATTTTTCGTTTTGCAGTCGACTGACCTCACGATCGTGCTCAGACCTGAGTGTCTCTGTCTCCTTCTGTGCAACCTCCACCGCTCCTTGCAAGTCCGAGACTTTCTGATGTGCATCGACGACCTCTTTTGTCCGAGCCTCGAGAGTGGACTGTATCTCAGACTTTTCGTCCTCAAGGCGACGGAGTTCGGCATCTCGCGCTACTTTGGCAACTTCCACTTCATTCTGCGCGGTTTCCATAGACGTCCGAAGGGTTAACAATTTCTGGTTTGCTTCGGATACCTCCTCTATCCGAGCATCGAGCGCGGATTGAAGTTGAGATTTGTTGCTTTTGAGACCGCCAATCTCGTGCTCGTACTCCGCTTTGACTATCTCTGCGTCCTTCTTCGCAGTTTCCAAGGTCATGTGCAAAGATGAGACTTTCTGGGTCGCATCCTTAACTTCCTCCGACCGAGCATCGAGCATCAACTGCAAACGAAATTTGTCACTCTCAAGGCGGGCGACCTCGGAATCTAGTTCTTTATTGAGGGTTTCGGCATCCTTTCGCGCTGCTTCCAGATCAGCTTGAAGAACCGAGATCGCCTTCTTCGCTTCATCAACCTCCTCTGCGCGGGCTCCGAGCTCAGATTGCAATACGGATTTCTCGCTCTGAAGACGCCCGACCTCGGTCTGGGTTTTCATCGTCTCGATTTCGTCCCGTGCAGCTTGCAAGTCTGTTTGCAGCGTCGCAATTCTCTGGTTCGCTTCCGAGGCCTCCTCCTCCCGAAGGTCCAGTACGGCTTGTAGGTCGGATTTGTCTTCTTCAAGACGAGCGGTTTGGGAATCGTGTTCGACGTTCAACGCGTCGATGGCGTCTTTTGCCTCGTTCTTCGTCGTCTCAAGGGTGCGTCCGAGCTCTAAGACTTTCCTGCCGAGCTCATCCACCTCCGCTGTTCGAGACTCGAGCGCCGACCGTAAGGCGGTGTTGTTTTGCTGAAGCCGAGCAACCTCAGTGTCACGTTGAGCTCTCATTGCGTCGATGGTAGCATTCTTGCGCTGGATCTCTTTCTCCTGTCATCCGAATGCGCACGTGATAGTCAATAAGGTGGCTGGGAAGGCAGAGGTAAACGACCACTCACTAGCTAGATTGAGGTTGGTACACCATGAGGTACGGACACACGAAGTTGAGGAACACTCACATTCTAGAGGGCGAACTGTGAGGTGTCGGTGAAGGAAAAGAGTCGATGACAGCTTACTTGCTACATGGGAAGCAACGAGCACATATTCTTCGTGAGAGGTCTGTGACGCACAAATTCCGAGATTTACGCACAGTCTGGGTGGGAAATGACGCCTTGTCGGACAGCTCGCGGAGGCAAGAAGTTGAGATTCACTTACTCGCTAGATGAGATGCGATTACGAGATGGTCAGCGAGAGGTGATGAGAGTCAGTGAAGGCAGTCACTCACGAACTAGATAAGAAAAGAACCATGTAACCTGTAAGAAAACCACGAAATCCAGGAGTCGACCACTACTCACATACTAAATGGGACACAATATAACATGATACGGTGCGTGAGATGATTCTAAAAGGAGGCGATAATCACTCACTTCCTAGGTTGTACGAATCAAGCACCACCAGGCTGTGAGACAGCGGTAAAGACATTGATTCGACCATCGCTTACACGCTAGACAGGATGGAATAACCACGATACAGTCTTTGAGACAGGTGTAAAAGTAGGTACTCGATGATTCCATACCATCTAGACATGGGTTGTATGAGATGGCTATGATAACAGGCGGTCGATGATCACTCACAGACTTAAGGTAAACAAGGAAAGCAGAGTTTCTGTAAGACGGACCGAGGGAAATACCGCGCACGCTTACCATCTCGGCTTCCAGATTTCGTCGCCCAACAAAAACGAGACCGGTTGCTCGTGGAAACGTGCCACGACTTGAAGACGGCGAACAAAAGCGTGGTGACGACGTGACGTGACATCGTCCCAGTTATGTATGTGTATGATCTGCGAGAAGCAAATTTGGTATTAGTTGTGTAAGGGGTATCAATCCCGGTTGGACAGTGTCTGGGCCAGACCATTCTAGTATTTGCTCACCACGAAGCCACGAATATATGTTCTTTGGATGGAACAGGCTGAGCCTTGAATCCAACGCCCTGTCCCACAGCGTTAAGCGCGTTAGAAACATCGTTCCGTCATTCTCATCCTCTGATCCGAAGCGTGGGTAAAAACTCGATGAAATGCGGGAACTTGAAAAATTTCAATGTCAAATCCCGAGTTTATTGTAGTCGGAATGAGTACCATCGCGATATCTAGAACAGTAGAGAACTGAGCGCCGAGCAGTGCTCACGTGAGTGTAACTTAAACGTGGCCCACTCACGTTCGAAAACCTGAGAACTTGAACCACCTATGGTGTGCAAATACGATCATGATCTCCACTGAGCCGACTCGGAATCCGAGGTTGATTCCGATCGGATAAAGTCGGGTCGCATCATGGCCCCGACAAAACTTACCTCCTGCACTATTCATCTGTAGTACACCCACGACAACAACGTATCATTGCGGTATTCCGAGCCTTCGGCGGCAGCCTGAGCTAAGGTGTCGGACCGAGGCTGCCATACGTGACTGCACTGTTTGGAGCCGAACAATGACGCGCAACGATCTCTGCAGCACGTCGTATGCGACACTTCTCGGACGAGAATGAGTCACACTCGTCAGATCCGTACCGCTGGAACAAAAGAAGCTGATCGCGTGCCAGCCGGAGAAGGCGCTTGGGCTATGCAACGTGAAACCGGGCTCGGATCATCAAAAGGCAATAAGTAAAGCCAGGTGCGTTCGTTCGTTCTTCCTCGGGGAGGCTGTTGAACCATTCAAGTCAGCGAACGTTACCGTCGCGGCAGAGTGACTGCAATTTATGTAATTTTTCCCCTTTATGACATGCACTAGGGGATCGGCCGGACATGCACAACTAACTTAACTGAAGTTACACTGCAGTACTAGTTTTACAATGATGATCACGAGTCATGACGTAACTGTTTGTTGAGATTACCCTCGGCGAGTTTGAACTTTGGGCCGAGACGCAACTGAGGCTTTAAGGACGACCCTGAACTTCTTTTATCCTCCGAACATCGATACAATATTACAGCCTCCAGCGGATGAAGTTAGTCGTCGTGGAGCGCTCCGCGACGAACCCCAACAGGTACACCCCATATGTGTGCCAAGATTCGAAAGGCTGACTACTGGTGCGCAGTTCCTTACATGTTCCAATTGATAGGCATCGCTTTCTAGGGATCCACTAATATTCCCAAAACCTGAATTTGTCGGTACTGTCATCCGAGCAAGTCACTTCGCTGGCCGCGACTC
The DNA here is from genome assembly GCA_038090475.1 of Wakefieldia striispora. NCBI lineage: Eukaryota > Fungi > Basidiomycota > Agaricomycetes > Agaricales > Hymenogastraceae > Wakefieldia > Wakefieldia striispora. The sequence goes on along the minus strand of JBBPMU010000114.1, from coordinate 47,085 downwards.
TGCCGCCGTGTTTCATGTCGTTCGTTGTCCGTCTGCGTCTTGGCGTCTATCACCCGTTTGGGGATCGTTCCTTAAAACAGTTCACCTGCGCTATCCACGGCGCCTATACTTAGACCCATCAACACCGACCCAGTCGGACTCGGCGGGCACTATGAGACGTGTATTAGCGCCGCACCAGCAGACAGGATATTGCGTGACAAACGGGGTGTTTGAAGCAGGTATTCAGGTGATGCCTTGACATAAAACCCACACTGTAAGCTCAGGCTGTTTCAAGATGGAGGCTAGTCACCAAATCGTATATGCGCTTGTTCACGTTAACGACGGGTAAACCATAATTGAGCCGATCGAGGAGGACGCGGACCCCGATCATGGGTCGAATCGCTCAAGGTGCCATGTGGCATGGACCGGAGACTCAGGACCATGTATGTGTACGGTGTCCTTGTGTGACATATCGAATCCCCAAAGCATTTCTAACTGTGCTTACGGGATGGAGGTAGCCTACGCACACGTTAGGCCGCTCTGACTCGGGGTTCAACATGTCACTGGCCTCACCTCTTCATATGTGCGCACTCCGGGCTCCTTCCAAGCCACGAACTTCTCCTTCCTGGTTACCCTCCACTCCACTCCCTTGTTCTCGACCATGTGTAGCTACTTTCCCCCCAGCCTGAACATCTGTTTTGCTATTTATGTGTCAACCATGAAAGCTATCACCAAGGACCACCGTTGGTTAGAAAACTACCTCATCTAGAACCTCCGGCGGGAATGCGGGGACCGGTGGGGGTCTGACGCCTGCTCAACTGGGCACTTTGGGCATTCGAGCGCTTGGGGAGGCAGTTGGGGTACTAATGGCCCATCACACCTCGATTTTCGTATTATTCTACCTAGGGTAACCCACCCCACTGGGACACAAATGGAGTCCAAAAAGATTGTGTGACGTGTTCAATTCAGCCTTTGCAAGGTTCCATTACACGCCGCGGTTGAGAGGACTAGGACCCCGAAGGTATGTACCAGAGGCGAGTCGCGACTGGGCCGCGGTTGTCAGGGCTACGCCCGTTGGAAACGGTGTGGGTGCACCCTTCTCCGAGGATCGGGGGTCGGACAGTCTCGGACTCCACAATGGATACAGTACACGCGAAGCATGCTCATTTGAACATGCTACCCGCTCCCTCGTACCCAATATTCGGTATCGCATAGATATTATTTCCGTGTAGATCCGAGCACTCGCCATGCCACTGGCAAAGGCATTTGGTAAGTGACACAGACTCCATTTGCCTGGATATACTTACTCTGATCGGTTGGCCGTGCTATGCCAAGTTTCGCGTCACCTATTTCATCGACCGAGTGTTAGGATCTTTCCCCTGTCTTCTGTCCTCTTAGCCCTCTTATATCACACACTCTACTGGCTTCTGGTTTACAATCCGTGACACTACTATGAATGTTTCGCAACACCAAATCCAAGTACAAGGCCCTACAGATGAGCTGGATCCCGCAAAACCCAAGGACGGTGTTGGCGAAGGCGTTCCGTCTCTTATTCAAACATATCTCGCCTCCAATCTATCTCTGAAAGCTCTTTACAAAGACGACTCCTACGATAGCCAGGATCTAGGAGAAGCCGGTAAACATCCCATACATGCTCAAGCTGATGACCCTCCAGACGGAGGTCTGAAGGCCTGGAGTGTCATCCTCGGGTGCGTACTTTGCCGCATTTGTACCACGTGCGAGGCATTGACAGAGTCGATCGTGCGTCGTCACTGTCGTACTTGCAGGACTTGCTTGGCAACAGGTGCAGCGTCAGTCACATTCATTCGGCTCCACACACGATCTAATGTTTTCCTTGCCAAATAGACTTGGGTATGTCACTGCATGGGGGGTTAGTTCTCGACGGATTCTATAGTTAATACACGGGCTTACTAGTGAATAGATCTTTCAAGAATACTACGAGGAGGTCCTACTTCCAAACGAGAGTCCGTCAGACATGTAAAGTCCCCTCTCGTTCGTCATTAAATCTTGTTGATATCCCCCACAGCGCGTGGATTGGTTCCATACAAGTAGGTCGGCGTTCTTGTCACCATCATCAAATGAGTCACAATCGAACGCTGATCGTACTTCTCGTATGCTTGTCGCACTGACGTTACAAGATGGCCCTCTGCTTTTTGCCAGGACTCGTCGCCGGTCGATTATTTGACCTCGGATATTTGAAAATGCCCTTCTTCATCGCCAGCTGTTGCCTGGTATTGTGCACTTTCCTCGCCGCAGAGTGCAGTGAATGGTGGCAATTGTTCTTAGTTCAGGGACTGGGAATTGGTGTTAGTTTTTCTCCTCGTATTCTGCTCGAAACCGTCTAACCACGGACACTGCCATGAAATAGCTAGCAAGTGGCATTGTATTCGGATTGACGATGGGGATTATTCCACATTGGTTTGCAAAACGGAAAGCCCTAGCCTTGGGTATCTCTTCAATCGGTTCGTCAGTGGGAGGGACGATATTCCCTATCGCAGCACAGAATTTGTTGCACGAAATTGGGTATACCCCACGTTCTCTCTTCTTTGACTCGACCTTAATCGACTGATTTCAGATTCAAGTGGACAGTCAGGATTTTTGGTTTCATCGTGATGGTCATGCTTGGTATAGCCATCATGGTAAGTTCTCGTCACTCGCTCTTCAACCTTCGTGACGAACAGAAACATCGATCTTGTGCCGCATGACAGACGATGGACAGGCGTCTTCCGCCCGTGAACGTGAAGGGAGGCTTGTTCAACTGGGCTGCACTCAAGAATCCTGCATACGCTATTTACTGTGCCTCGGGTGTAACTGCATTTCTTGGGATGTATACTGGTGAGTGCGCTGCCTTTTCTGTGAAACCTCTTCAAGGGTAAACGGCTTGTACGGGATGCGTGACTGACAGGACACCTTATAGTGTTGACCTACATACCCCTCAGTGCCGTTCAAGCTGGTGTTTCACACGACTTCGCGCTCTATCTTACCGCTTTTGCGAATGCAGCTTCTGCTGTCGGTCGGATTTCGTGCGGATATCTCGCGGATCGGGTCGGTGAGCATCGTTTGAGAACAGGTATTCCGCCCCCCGACTCTGACGTCGATGCGTAAACAGGTGCAATCAACGTGATGATCCCGTTCACCATTTTAGTGGCCGTCATGACGTTTGTGTGGCCATTCGTCACGAGCGAAGGCGGGCTCGTTGCGGTGGCTCTGATATATGGGTGTGTCGAACGTTGGATGACGTTCTTTGTCGTAGGCTCATTCTCTTCCTGGCAGTTTTGCATACGGAACCTATATTTCTCTTGTCCCCATACCTGTTATGGCGATGGGACCCACTGGCGACGTCGGGAGGCGCATAGGCTTATTCCTAAGCTTCATTGCCTTTGGTGTGCTCGCTGGGACTCCGATCTCTGGGGCCATCAATGCTACGACAGGCGATTTCAAGAGGGTGGGATGGTATGCCGGTGAGTGCTCCGATCCATCCTGGCGGTTGAGATGCACACTCAGCGTTCATTAGGTGGGACGGTGATGATCTCAGTGTGCTTGCTATTGTTGGCGCGTTACCTTCAACTCGGCAAGTGGCGTGGCAAGTTTTGAAAGAGGTTGACGCGTAGTATGAAACGAAGGAGCCATTATGAGGGCTCGATGCTGTGCCTGCGACAGGTACGGACAAGGCTGCACTAGACGCGACCTTGCATCTCGGACAGTATGTATTATTAGAATCTATGTATTGTTAGGAAGCAAGAACTACGTAGCTCGATCACAATAACAGGGCCTTGATTTCGAGTCTGTCGTCGAGTGAATGTATGTGTAATTCCCTGGAAACACGTATAAAAACGAGCCGGTGGTAGCTCACGGTCCGAATGAGATGCGACAGTAAGACAGAGTTTCCGAGACTCGCACCGTCATTCAAGGTGAGATACGAACTTGACACGGCTCTCTTGACGGTGAATTGGGGACCCTGGAAGCAAATCCATATTCGGCACGTCGGGGGCACTCTTGTCTCGATAAACGCGACCATGCGATCATCGCTCCAAGTTTTGCAGATATCTACCCTTGTGTGACACAATCTAGTTCACATGCAGAGCAGGAAATAAAACCAGCGCACGTGTCATTTCCATGCCATTTACTTAAGACGTCATGGAGAGTGCAGTCGTGTCCGATATGATGGAGCATGAGATAACGGGTGTCAGAATGGGCGTGGCTGCGGGGAGCAAGAACAGGCTCATGTCGGGGTCAGTGCGTCCGTTGACACACTCAGTCTTGCAAGTGAACTTACATAGAGGTCACACTGCGCGTCCCCTGATACGCTACCGGATCCGATGCAGGTCTGTCTTTCGAGTTCTCGCTCCTATCACGGGGGAGAAGGTACTAGTTAATATGGCTAGAAACGGTGCGGGTGCGCGATGGAGGCATTGCGGATTGGTCGGGGATGGAAGAGCCTTTGGATGGACAAGGCGCGAACGACCGTGACGGTGCGAGGTTGTGAGAGAGCATGGCGGTAAGTGTAAAGACGGTGCCCGATGGGAGGATGAGCACGGATGCGACGACGGTTGTCAGATCATGTGCGTCTCACCCTCAGCTTGTATTGCGGCGGTCACCAGAGCGAGGGGAGGCGGTGAGACCTCCATGACAAGAGGGAATAGAAGCATACAGGGATTAATAACCATGTCCCCTGCACTTCTCGTGCTTCCACCCAGTAAACGTGTTCGCTATATTTCGCTCAAGGTCAACCAGCAGTAAGTAATTCTAATGGAAATAACGACAAGAAAGTGGTATCACTTCCAAGACACCCGCTGTAGTGACCCAACTCGAGCCACGACATTGTGACGGTCACAACAATTCAACCACGCGATTAAAGCGATTGAGGTCGGATTGTGCGACAGGGACAAGGCCGAAGGTTCTCGGTTCTCGGGTGAGTGTATCTCGGAGTAGCTGGGACTCGGAGAGCCGTCGGATGCCATTGACTCAGAATGACAACCCAATAACGCCAGCCATAAGCATATTAGCATAAGTTTCATGCTCGACTTGCGAAGCATCACTGGTGACGACCAGGGTTGAGGCCGAGGTCTCTACGACGAGGCGGGGATAGAATCACAAACGGGGCGCCTCGAGAACAAGAACCTAGTTCACAGGACACGTGTCACGCGCCGCGAGATCAGGTGTTTCTGCGACAACCACCGGACAACGGCACCCTGTTACTGCAACCGTCACCTTGAAACGTCTCCCTCGTCGGGCAGCCGGATTGGATGATCGAAAAGACACGCTGACAAGAGTACAAGAAGGCGAGGAGAATCGCGCATCCAGCGAAGTCGAGAGAAAGCGAGAACAGCCAAAGCACACGATTGTGAGTCACGGGGCAATCACATTGGTGCGAACCCTTCAGTACGCCGGCGCGGTCTAGGGTTACAACTCCATGAGTCCATCCTCAACCTCGTCGAGGCTGTCTCTACACTCTTATCATCACCGTCGTGTCCGGATTCCACACGGCTGTTTCAAGCACATGTTCGCTCAGTCTAGTCGTTCGTGGCGTGTGCAAGGGGCTTGGTGTGCGCTCGTTCCATTGGTTTACCGGGCTCGTCAAGTGACGTTTCAGACCTTTCTTCGCTTGTGAGCTCGACCTCTTGGATCGTACGACCACCCCTCCTCACTCACCCTTCGTTCAGGTTCGTATTCCGTATACTAGTATCATCATTCCACGAGGGTGCTAACATTTTTTGGCCGAGTTTGAGGCTCTCTCACGACTACTGAATTCTTCCGACTTTCGTGTGCTACAACCCAGTAGGTTATCACCTTACCGCGCCATATCAAGTTACCTTGATCCTTATAATAATGGGGAGCGGACCCCCAGCAGACCTGGCTAGAGGACGCAACCGACGTTCATTGCGCCTGCAGAGATTCTTAATGCGTTTTATACACTCGAACGTTATCTCGGTGGGTGATTCAGCGACAGGCTTGTTACGTGCCTTGATGGGACTGGAATGGCAGTCACTGGTGGCTTGAGTTGCCGAGGATGCGCGTGTCATGTTCCTCGTGAGATTGGTAAACTGACAAAGTCATAGGTGTATCACTACACGTCGGTCTAGGGCCGTATCGTAACCATCGTGGCTCTCGAATAGCATTCTAGAATGTTTTGAAAAGTCGTCGACCCTCAGTCGATGTAAGCCAATAAGCTTGAAACATAAATAAACTTGTGGGGGACCTGGGGGACCGTTTCGTTGTGTTAACGAAACGGGGAAGGCGAATGCGAGTGCGAAAGGGGAAGGTGACTGAGCCTAGAAGTAGTTTAGTTTGAATAAAAGAGTGATGAAGACAACAACGCCGGCGTGCGTCGAGAATCGTGACTTGTCGGAAAACGTGCGTGAACGGAAGACTTTCGGAACGTGCGTGCGCTTTGGACTGAACTGCTCTGAATTCAATGATGAGAAGGATTGTACAAAGTGGTTTATATACGAAGGAATAGAGGCTGTGAAATCTATAGTAGATGGCTTATCGATCAAGCTTAGAGACGAATGAATGGGGCTGAATAAGGAAGAGCGAGAGAATGAAAAGGCACGTGAGAAAGCGCTGCGTCGCTCGGACCGGATCGGTAGCCGGACGCGGAGCAGTCCTTACATACATATTGCTCTGAATCACGAAGCCGTCAAGAAGTATAACTCGATCGGCGACGTTGCTGCCAAATGCGTCACCTCTCTGTTGGACAATCCGAACGACTTTGGACAGAACCTTCGTGTGTTAGTCAATAATGTCCCCGAACAATGCCGTTTGATTAAGTGTTCCTCCGCAGAACCCTTGGACGGATAATTATGGCCGTGACATACGGCATTCCCGTGGATACTCCTGATGATCTGGTGAAATTTACAACACACGGCACCTTGTCGCAGTTCCTCGCACACGCAGAACGAACTATGCAAATGATCGCGACAGCAATGGTACCAGGATCATTCCTCGTCGATCTGATACCAAGCCGTAAGACATTCTTGCTTGCACGCCCTGAGCTCACTTTGACCTCTCCGACCTCACAAGTAAAATACCTCTCGGAGATCACAGGACAATCCATCCCGTTCAACATTCCTTCACATCGGCCGCCCGGTCCACTTCTGTCCCCCTAGATCCCTAGTCCACACCCTCCATCAGATCGTTACGTTTGTATCGTGCAAGAAGATCGTACTCCGTCTCGCCACAGACGTGGCGTCCGTGCCATATACGGCGAGCTGTGGCCTGATGAAGAAGAACTCCGTAAGGCTCTCATAGAAACCGACGGAAAGCTCACCGTTCTCCGATGTCTCTGGGAGCAAGATCGCTCTCCGTGTCACCTCTAGATTCGAGGCGACAAGTCGTTCATCAACACGCACATCCAGAAGTGGCATGGAGGAGAGAAGCTCGAGGTTAACTGTCATTGGTCATCGTGTGGGAAGAGGATGCGTAAAGAGTCGATTACGAGACACATTCTCAGCGTTCACCTCGAAGAATTGTGGGAGTGTCAAGGTTGCGGCAAAGGGATCGCTCGGAGCGATGCCCTCAGGTGACACACCGCAAATTCGGATTCCGAGGCATGTCGAACTTTGCATGCTCTGATTACGTACTCGGCCGATGCACGGGTGATCGATGGTTCTGCTGCTCCCACTAGTGGGGGAAGGCTGCGGTATGCTGAGGCATGAGTGTTGCGTACAATAGAAGGCATCTTTTTTTCGTTTAGTCGTTCGGGACGTCGCATAGGACACTCTTCGCTGGTTTGAATAGTAATCACGCGGATATGACAATCACTATCATGTACATGCATATGTTCAGCTTTCTAACCACGCTCATGATGATTTGTCTATCACATTGTTCATTAACTCTGGCCGCTTGAAATCGACAGCGGCAGGAACGTTTTCTCTATCCCCGGTCACCGGCACCGAACCCCGCGAGTCGGTCAATTCACCTCTACCCGAGCCCATCCAAACGTCAGCGGCCCCGAGTCCGGATGATCTACCTGACAGAAACTGTCAAGTCCTCGGTTGACAAGCCGCATTTGATCCCAAGTGACAGTCATTCCTGGCTCGATTAGTTCCGCGTGGCTGGCGGGCCCGAACGCGAGCTGAATTCAAGGCTGACATAATTTTCAGTCCAAACCATGATAACTCGGCGAGGCGTCCGACAGTCTTACGGCGTGCTTCTGTCAGAGCTGCCAAGTATTCCACGTTGAGTATGTGCGTTCGGTTGACAGGACCTAAACCACACCGTCGTGATCACATGGACGAAAACCCATACGTGGTGAGGTACTAGAGGCTAGTATCATGGATCGCGCCACAGACACCGTAAGTGTTTCGTGTAGTGTGACGCCACTGGCATATACCTATATGTGCCACCGCCCAGCAAAGACTATAACGGCCTCTCTCTGACGACCAGGCGATACGATGGAGAAACGGTCTGTCCCTCTTAGACGTTATGAGCAGTAGCAGTAAGGTTGATCGAGGAAGTGGATAGCATTACGCTGCAACACAAGTTGTTCGGGCCGGTTTATTGGAGTGTGGCACGTACGTGTTCAACTCGGATGTTCTATTGGGAACTACACGAGTCCACGACGATCCAAAAACAAGGGAGACGCACGCAAGAAGAGGTAGGGGAGGGTTGGTATCGCATTTCTGTGAGACGAACGACCCATGCCCAGATTGCTACCTGAAGCTCGAAGCTCGAACATCCGGAAAGAGTCTGGAAACTTCATTCAGCGTCCAACCGACTGTACAACGTGGACCTAAAATCTTATTATGCAGGGATAGGCCGTGACAGTGTCCGCTGAAAAAGCCAGAGCGTTCTGAGTGTCGCAGGGTCGCGAAACTGTAAGCATACATTTAGTGGTGCCCGTCGGTGGTAGAGATGGGAGCACATCGCGATACCTAATAGTAAAGCTAGCGGAACTTTAAGCAAGGGGTGAACGATCAGATCCTCGTTGAAGGAGAACAATCATTATTCCAACCAGGCGTCAAAAGTCACCACGCACCCGATGCTATCCCTGCTGAACCCCTGCCACATCTGGCTCACTTGCTGATTTGCGTCTTCATTCCGTCCAAAGGAAATGATTTTTTATGTTGTTGCCGACTAAACGAACCTACCGAAGCGTGATTGGTTGTATATTTTGACATCTCGGATCAGGACCAAGGAAGCACCCGAGCCAAGTTTCCTCGTGCGACTCTGGTGCTCATTAACGTTGATAAGGTGATCTGTTCCAACAACTTTGAAACTGTTCGCATACATCCGTATATCAGAACAACGGGGGATGATCCAAGTCAGGAGAGTACGTACTTCTTGTCGAGCCACGTCGTAACTAGGAAGTAGCGCGGGCAGGTACGGATGGCGTACGCGTTCCCGTAGGTAAGCAAAGGATTACCCTTGCCCGTATCACTCAACGGTTTGCCGCGGATCCTTGGGCTGTCTCTCGTGGGCTCCGTCGGAGGCGCAAAACGAATGTTGGTCAGCGTGATTGACTAATGCATACAAGCGGCAACATGCAGCAGGCCTTCAAACCTTCAAGTTAGATCTGATAAACTGTTCAAAACTCCACGTGGCGAGCCCCACCGGGTGATTGGTTCCATGCAAAAATACAGCCGCCTCCACACAACGGTACTGAGACGAGTTCTTATACCACTAATCTACCTAGCCTCCGGGACAGCCACTCCAGAATACGCCAGATGAGCGAGGATCTCATCTCGTGTATCTCCTCAAAGGTTTCTTGTAGCCCCGCGTCTAGTGCATCATGCGCCAGTAGTACATCGTGAGTGTGAGTCGAATCATCCCCCTCTAACTTTGCCTGTGATACAAGCCGCTGAACCACCTCCCTCCTTTCCGATAGAAGCTGCTGCAACCGAACGTACGGTGCCCTACCGGTGCCTTGTGTAATTAACTGTGCCTGAAGAACCCGAAGTTCTTCTTGAAGTTGATGCGCTGCTTCCGGCGAGACTTCCATAGTGAGCTCCCTCGCGATATCCAAGGCAGAACTCGAGTTACTCGACGATTGCCGGTTATCGAACCGTTTGAACAGTGCGCCAACCTGTTGAAATTCTCTTTTCAGAGCACTCTCCCGCTCCTTTGCCTCTGTTTCATCCACTACTTCGTCCCACATGGTTGTTACCAAACATATCCGACGCACATCCAGTTCTTGGCCCTGACACTGCTTGAGAAGCATCTCGACATACCCCTGCGGAGTAATACCACCATGAATACGATTGTCTGTGATGCGATGGAAATAGATGATTCCTAGTTCGGTATCAGGTGCATAGCTTTTACGTCTATAGGGAGCCGTTAGCAATGAGCAAGATGTACAGGTAAACAAATACCTACTCTTCCTCTAACCACTTGGCAACACGAATCAGTATGGCTGCATCCGGCCCGTTCGTGGTGCTATTAAGTCCTGGAGTGTCGACCAACACTAAACGTCGACCATCGAGTTCTATCGTGCGAGAAGTGATCCTTCGGGTGCCGCCGGTCAAACCTGTTGCAACGCTGTCTTCCTCGGACATCCCAGTGAGGGCGTTGACAAACTGAAGATGTTTGAGGGTGAGAAGGAAACGATTCGGAGAGGTCGTATGATTACGCTTGTTTTTCCGGATCCCGTCACTCCTATTACACTGAAGATATGAGTCATTCAACATACTGATTAAGTGTGAAAGAGCGGTCGTACGCACACTAGTATCATCGTTTTCGGAAAGCTTATCGTTTCTGGGTGTTTCCGACAACAGTGGGGGATTGAGTCGTTAAGTAAGGAACAGAACACGGTTGCGTCGGAGTCGATCGATTCGATCCGATAGTTTTCAGATCTTACTTAGGCTTCTCGTTTCGGATCTGCTTATTCTCGCCGCATGCGTTCTACTGGCCCCCGGCAGCTCTTGATAACCCTTGCTGGCAAGATATAACTATGACTAGATCTTGAATATGCATATATTGACGGAGTCGAAGGCCAGTGCACTGCCAGTGCAAGCCTCAGGTATAGATGATGGTAATGGATCACCAGTAGCCGAACCAAGAAATATATTATTTTCGACAGAGCAAGATCCCTCATACCGAGGCGGGTGTAGAATAACGTGCAACTATAGCAACGGCCGATAAGCAAACAAGATCTACATGGTTAGGAACAGAGAGCGGAGTGACGCCTAGGCTTGCGTATCGTTCAGACTGATACCATGCTATGAGAGGCGCCACCCAGTCAGACAGCTATAAAAGCAAGGCAGCGGGAGGAACTTACTCCGCGGGACCTCCGTCCAAACAGCCACAGGAAAATACGCCTGGCTAACGGGATTTTCATCTCCTTTATCTCCTCGAACGTCCTCTGCAATTGCGTGTTGATCCTTTCGTATTCTTCCTGCAGGCTCCTAGCCAGAGCTGGGTCGTTACGCGCATCCGCCTGGTCCGCAAGCTCCTTGAGCGTTCTTTTCTGCTCTGCGAGGAGCTGCTGGAGCCGAGAGTACAGAACCCTGGCAGCAGCAGTCTCGTTTAGACGCTTTTGCTGTTCGACGAGTTCTTCCTGTAGGAGCAGCTCCTCTCTTTCTTGTGTTGCATCCAAAAGAGGCTCGACGATGGCCTGTGCGGAAAGGGGATGGTTATCGAACCTGAAAATGCTGGCGCCTCCCTGTAACAATGGCAGCCAGAAGTCGCGCTTAAGCTCCTCCTCCCTCCTTTTCGCCACGTTCTTGTCCTTGACTATGTCCCACATAGTCGTTACCAGATGCGCTCGAGGTAGAGGAATATTGCCGCACAGCTGACCAAACATCTGAAGGTTCTTGTAGGTAGAACCAGACATACGGTTATCTGTGATCCGATGAAGGTAGATTATCCCAGTCAGTCTAAATATCCCGCCGCCGGATGCGTATCTTTACTACGTAAGTCGGGATTCCAGAATACTTCAGAACACGACGTACTTCTGTACAAGCCAGTCTGCAATTGTCCTTAGAATATCGGTATCCGGTCGGTAGGTATCGTCAAAACCGGGTGTGTCGACCAACACAATGCGGCGACCATCATCTCGCGAGATTATGTACGGTGTAACTTCCTGAGTGTCAGACTTGAGGTGACCTGCTTTACGCTGCCCCGCATTCCCGGTGAGGTTGTTTATGAACTGTCATCTTTCAGCGCGGCAATACAAAACCAGAGCCACCGCAATTTCACATACATTGGTCTTCCCAGATCCTGTTGGCCCCATAAGACTGTTGGGAAAAACCGTTGTAAAACGAAGAAGATAGGACCGAATAAAGAACACCTACACAATGATGAAGTCGTTGGGGTTCGCTTTGAATCGGTGTTTGGTCATGATGGCTATTGTAGAGCGGATTCTCCGAGTGAAAGGGACAGAATCAAGCAATTTTGAATGCCACACAACTTTAAGAGCATCCTCGCTCATACCCGGAAGAGGATCTCTCACGGCACGTGGACCACACGAACACGCGTATTGCAGTGCCAGACAGCTTCTGCAACCACACGTTCCAGACCGCAATTACTGGGAAGGAACAATGATTGCAACTCCAACTGTGGAATACTCTGGACCGTCCTTCAAATCAGTTGGCCCAACGAATCAGCAGGACTATGGCAATTTCAAGGGATGGCCCTTATCACCAGAAAGAGTTCGTAGGCAAGAAACCGAGAGGCATTCGTCACCACACTCACCACACGCGTGTGCTGTTGCTTCTACGCGAACCGTGTGCAGAAACGTGGTGGACAGTGAGGTTCGGAAACTTGATCATATATTATGTAATCCAATGTTTGGTCGGCTTCATATCACTATTTCGGTTTCCCCGTCTCAACTCAAGTGGTTGCTTGCTGTTCGATCGGAGGTACGTGAAAGGGTGGATATAAGTCTTAACTCTCTAATAAGACGTTGAGTGGAAATTTCCATGACGGACGGAGGTGGATGTGCCAAACGCGAGTTATCCTCGAGATGATGCGCGTGTCGAGCCATGAAGTCTCTGCGCCAGGCCCTGTACCTCGCTGCGATCGGAGTGCCTCTACTACTACCGAGGTAGGGATTGATGGTGATTAGTGGGAAAGCGTACAGCATACTGACGTCCCTTACAGGGGAGGCAAACTGATCAGACCCTGTTTAAGTGTCCGATGTTCTGCATACGCCCTGATGACATAGTCGATAGAAGACGGTGGTAGCCTGTATCCCAAGGCTGCGCATTTAGCGCTTGAACGAACGAAGTGACCAACCTTTGCTCCTTGGACCTTTATAGCTCCGGATTCTTTCGTTACGACCCGATATCTCTATCTTTGCACGGCCCATCTTCTACTTGATTCGGACATAGCCTGGAACAAGACTTCGATGCCCCCATCGAACGGCACAATCGGTACCGCACCCGCAAGCCTCGCACCGCCTGAAGGCAGATCTAACGATACGCATTTTACCGCCTCCAACGCCGTTTTACCCCCGCTTCCGACACCCGAAGCCCCTCCCATTCCTGAAAATCCTCTGAGTGTCCCTGGTTCTAGTGGAGTTGAATACCGCCGCGGCGTTGCGTCGAACGATGGACACATCCCCATAGAGCAGAATGACGTGGTAATAGCGTATGTATTCTTCTATGGGGACAATTTATTTTCGTTCATCACGCATTTCATTAGGGTTATGGGCCAAACAGGGGCAGGAAAGAGTTCAGTGAGTAGATACGACATCTACGTTCCGACGATTCTGAGACGTTACAGTTCGTGAACGCGGCGGCCGGGAGGGAGGAGGTTGCCATAGGCTACGACTTGAGGTCCCAGACAAGAACGGTGCAGCCCGTTCGCTGTTCCCACCCGGATGGTCGGAGGAACATTATCTTGGTGGACACCCCTGGGTTTGACGACACCCACCTCTCTGATGTCCAAGTCCTAAAAATAATTGCCAATTGGCTGAAGGAGACGTGAGTCAACCGGATATTTTACAGTGAGGATCCTCATTTTGCATTAACAGGTACCAGAACAATATCAAGCTTTCCGGGCTTCTTTATCTCCACCGTATTTCGGACGTCAGATTCTCAGGAACCCCTCTGAGAAATCTCTCTGTGTTCAAGGACTTGTGTGGCGAAAAGAACCTGCACAACGTTGTCTTCGTCACAACGATGTGGGACGAACTCGAAGAAGAATCGGTTGGTTCAAAGAGAGAAGAGGATCTTCTCACGAACTTTTGGAAGGGCATGATACGTCTTGGCTCTCGCAATTGTCGTTTTCAAGGAACGCAGGAATCGGCCTGGGATATCTTGGAAGGTTTAGACCTAAAGAGAGACCTGCGGGGACTGCAAATTCAGCAAGAAATGGTAGATCGCGGTTTGCAGGTTCGGGAAACAACTGCGGGAAAAACCATGCTCGGTTTCCTCGTAGAAGAGTTTAGGAAGTTCTGGGGAAGGGTACACACTGGGACTTGGCGACTAACCGGGCCTAAGAAACCTCTCGACGGCTTGCGGCGGCGTGCATTTCCCAGCGGGTCCTCCACATCCATGTCCACCTTTTCCAGCTCGTATGTGTCTTCGTCGACAGATACTTCAAGCCTTTTCTCCCATCATCCGCCCAGTCCGGCCGGGAGCATTGCCGCGGGTTGTAGTGCTGATGGCTGTCGCCCCACACTCGTCTCTACGATTACAGGTCTCAAGCTTGCCCATCAGGTGGTGGACATGGCTGCTATCCCGGTTCTCCGAGGAGCAATTGGGACAGCCCTTCATATTGCCCAGGTGATCGAGGTTAGTGATTTGCTATCGAACGTTGTGCGCCCCTAATAGGATTCTAAGGGAATGGGTGGAACGCATCATGCAATCGGTCAAGTGATAGAACAGTCCGGATGGTTATTAAAGGAGATCGCGCAATACGCGATGCAGCATAACTTACCCAGGGATATAACAAAAATGCTGAAATCGTTGAAAAGGTATGTTCCCTTGGATGATTGCCAGCGAGGAAGGATATACATACTTTCTATTGTTCAGGGAGCTCGAAAATGTTCAGAAAGTCGTGACGAAGATGTCAAGTAGAGGCTCTATCGCCCGCTTCTTCTTACACGATGCGGACGTTCAGACCATCACGGCATGCATAGCGTCGATAAAGGTAATCTATGCTAAGATTGAGGTATAATGGCCATCAATACCCGAAGTCGTTGTCGCTGATGAGGTTGAGTAGGTGAAATTTGCCATGGATAATCGCCAAGCTGTTGCCCGTCTCGAAGATCAGTTGGCGGAGATACGTAAGGACGTGAGACTGGTACGCCCATCTCGAATATTTTTGGGAGATGTCCTAAATTTGTGGCAGCGGCAATGCCGATGTGGGATGGTCGTCCATGAAGAACAGGATAACGGAGAGCCCTCCGCAGTCGCGGCCACCAGTCAAAGGTCAACGTCGTGGCTAGGGTTCGTGGGTGATAGGGTCTGAGATCCCGTGAAACGCTGCCACGTGGCAAGCTGGATTCGGTGCAGGTCACCTCTAATACTATAGTCCTCATGATTTCCGCACGCAACTCTGTCGATTATATGTGTATTGTATTACTTCGTTGCCAGGTCCCGCGTTACATCCGTGAGAACACGCTTTTCCTAGTCTCAACCTCAGCCGTTTCGAATGCACCCACAGTGTGTCCGGTTTCCGGAAGCATGCAGCCAATAATTTTTCAGCATTGTGATGAGGTGATTTAAGTATCTGGCGGCAAAAAGCCAACCCTGCGGATTACTCTATCACGATGTCATTCATCCCGAAGTCATCCTTGCTCGTTGCCACGAAAGGCTCATCTATCTAGAGTAGTAAGATTTCGTAAGTCACTGCCAGTGGGTGTGACGGGCGATGAGACACCTACCATCTGTCGAATGATCCTCTTCATGGAGTCATTGTCATCCTCACAGTGAGCTATCTATATGAGCACCTTGACCAATTATGACCTTCCAGTTGTTCTCCTGAAGCTCTCGAAGTCTTTCCTTGCCGATGCTCATTTCAACTATGTCCCACATTGTTGTAATGAGGTGTATGCTGCCTAAACCACCTTCTCCAAGCAACTTGTGGAACATTTGGAAGTACTGCAACAGTGTACCAGGCGTGCAATTGTCTGTGATACGATGGAAACACAGTATCCTAGAGATATCTGTTCTTGTAGCTGTGAAAAGGGATGTATTTGGAGCTCAGAAAATCAGCCTAGTGAGCATAAACGTTACCTGGATTTAAGCCAACGAGAGATCTTGTTCAATACATCAATGTTGTGACCGGATAGAAAAGTGCTGTTGAAACCTGGTGTGTCCAAGAGGACCAAGTTCCACCCACTCTCCGGGTCCATTCCACAATTTGGTAGGGGCAATCTCGTTTGTACACGACCCCAAAATGTCGCTGATGTGAGGAGCATCCGATCCACTTGCAGAGCGTATGAACTAAGGGATAATTAATGAACCATCTAGTCAATTTATTGCTATCTCACCGTGCTCATCCCAGAACCTATTAGACCCAGAAGACTTGAAGAAATCGAGTTGACTAGTTCAATGTCGAGATTGATACCACGTACGCTATCACGGTATCATCCTATTTCAGGCCCCCAGATTCCCTCGTTGGTCGGTAATATCCAGGAATCAGCCAGCGAGATTTGCCTTTGTTTAGCTAGGGTCATCAGCCCATCGGATCTGGAGACG
This sequence comes from Wakefieldia striispora, assembly GCA_038090475.1. NCBI lineage: Eukaryota > Fungi > Basidiomycota > Agaricomycetes > Agaricales > Hymenogastraceae > Wakefieldia > Wakefieldia striispora. The sequence continues at coordinate 30,496 of JBBPMU010000114.1, read as the reverse complement.
GAGACCGTATCGCGTAACCGTTTCTGTGATTTTTCGGGGGTACGGGTTATGTCAACTAGTGGCTTCAGTGGCCGATGTATTGTTGTTTCGAAATTTTGGAGAGAATCTGTTGGGAGAGGTAAGAAAAATGGCATTTATCACCACCGAAGACATAATTACCCATGTGTGTTTCTCATATTTCGCCTTTGTCTCTTTTTGCTGCCGCCTTTGAAGTTACGGGTATAGCTTCAAACCATAACGAAGGAAACGAGATTGAAAAGCCGTCTATGAGTTATTAACAAATTATTCAACATTCATCCAAGGCACCCCAGGCGGCTTACCAGTATCGAAGAAGTAAGTGCCAGGGGTACGATGAGTAACCGTAGAAGCACAGCAAAGATCATGCACTTACTCATCATTGGCGGTGCGGCATCTGTTGAGAAATCGGCATATGTCTGAGTCGCTACCGATCATCGGGCGGGTCTCGATCTGAGTGATACTAACTTCGAATGCCACTGACAAGGCAGCTTCAAGTTTCGTTTTGCGTGCACCCGACTAATGAATAGTACCATCGGATCTCACTGGCAGCGGCCAAAACAGGATTCATTGACAATTGCTTATTTGTTTACACATATTTATTATAATTGCTGTTGGACCCGTTTTCCCTGACTTGCGTCACTACCCTAGGTGGGTGGATTCATGCGTCATCCCACACTAATAGTATAGACCATGCATGGGGCGGGTGGGGAATTCTCATTTCATGGCATCTCATTTTCCTTTGCTTCAATTCTGGTTGTGATCTGGCCCATCAAACGGCGATTTCTTCGTGTCCGTCCCTTTCACAACACGGTCTCCTCGAGCTCTCAGCGCAGCGGCCCAACTATTCCACGCAAACATTTCATCAGATCTGCGCCACATATCGTACTCTGTCCCTCCCGGAATCGTTCCAATCCCTCACTTACTAGATGAAACCAAATCCAGCGAGTCGTCCCCTAGGTGAATACGCACCTTCGATGACCTCTGCTTTTGACCTTTTCTGATCGGCTTTCATTCAAATAAAGTGGATAAATTGCAGCGCCAAAATATAATGCCAAACGTCAGTCATGCTTCGATTCGCATGCCGTCTTCCTCACGAAGTGCCGTTGACTCCCAACAGAGATTGACCTCCGGAACTAAGCCGAAGGAGAATAACGGGGGTCAGCGTATGGTGTCAGCGTATGCGGGGCCAATGATGGTGGACATCCACGATTTGCAAGAAGGCGACACTGTGATAGCGTACGTGATAAAAGCTCAGCAGTGAAATGTCTGACCCTGATTCCCCAAGTGTTATGGGCCCAACTGGTTCTGGAAAGAGCACTGTGAGAGAAACGTCATGTGGTCGGGCTTGTTCACTCATAATCCCTCAGTTCGTACGCTCAGCAAGTGGGCATGGTAATGAAGGGGTGGGGGATGGGTTGAAATCCCGTACCAATGACATCCGTGCTATCAAATTCAAGGACCAGCAAAGCGGACGAAGTGTAGTCCTGGTAGATACGCCGGGATTCGACGACACGTATAAATCCGATGTCGACATTCTGAACATGATTTCGGCATGGCTAGAATCAAGGTAATGCATCTTCCTATTTTTCGTTCTGGTTTCGTTCTCACTCGCACAGTTACAAGAAGAACAAACTTCTCGCTGGAATATTCTACCTGCATCGAATCACGGACAACCGCGTGGCCGGCACGTCCCTGAAGAACCTCAAGGTATTTCGAAAGTTGTGTGGACCGGACGCTCTAAGGAAAGTATACCTCACTGCGACAATGTGGGATGAAGTTGAAGAGAGCGTCTGCAAGAGCAGACTTGAAGAACTCAAATCACAATACTGGAAAACGATGATCAATTATGGTGCCCACGTTGAACGTTGCAAGTACGACGACGAGACTCCGAAGAGGCTTATTCGAAAAATCCTTGAGAGGGAGGGCAATTGTAAACTTCTACTCCAGGAAGAAATGGTCGAGATGAAGAAGGCGATCAAGGAAACGTCTGCTGGGATGGAATTGTATTCTCAACTGGAAGCTCTGGTAAAAACGCTTATAGTGGCTCTGAAGAAGCTTGAGGACGCTAGGGATCATGCTAGGGACCATGCTAGGGACCCGAAGTTGATGTTGGAACTAGAGAAGGAGTGCACACAGCTGCAGGCAAAGATCGATGGAAAGCTCCGGGAAACACAGGATCTAAGGTTGCCTTGGACGAAGCGCTTCTTTTCCGATCCATTCAAGGCGTTTCGCTTACTATTTTCCTGGCCACGTAAGCATAATTGACCTACGTATAACCGACCGGACCATCATATCGCGCTTTAGTCTCGAGTCAATCTAATGTACAAGAGCTTGTTACGCCTCAACGACCTAATTCCGAGTAAGTCCTATCCAACCGCGGCACGACAACTTGACGCGCCTTTCATCCAGTTTAACTCACATTCCCTCCAGCCAACGTGAGTTTGATTGAGACCGTGTATCGCCGAGTGCACAAAATTTCTCATCCATACCTAGCGTCCAAGTCTGATTCACACTTTTCATCAGAGGTAGAAGAACCTCGAGGTTCTAATGCCGAGTGAGTTCTACTTGCGACATGGTAATCCGATACTCTCCTCACTCTCCCGCCTCCCAGCATACGTGAGTTCGGTTGGGGCCGTGTCGTTGAGCCCTTGCAAATCCTCATCCGCTCCCAGCCTCTGAATCTAACTCACGCCTTTCGCCAGAGGCAGAAGTACCTACACAATCTCGAATGCCCGATGTCGAGTAAGTCCTTTCTGCTTATCCCATGCCATTCCGATGTGCTCTTCGCTCATTTCAACTATTTCCAATGTTAGTCTTCCTTCTCCCAGCACTCGTGAGTTTCATTGGGACCGTGTATTGTCACGCGCTTGCAACTTCTCCCCCATTCCCAGCGTCCGAATCTCATTCACTCTTTTTATCAACGACGGAAGAGCCTACACAGTCCGGAAGTTCCGATCCCGAGTAAGTCCTTTCTGTTGCGACGCGGTAGTCTGACATACTCTTCCCTCACTCAATCGCTCATGGTTCTAGTTTTGTTTCTCCCAGCATATGTGAGTTTTGTCGGAGCCGTCCGTCGCTGATCTCATACTTTCCTAACCATCGCCTCTAATTCATATTCATCACAAGTGGAAGACCCTACGCTGCCTCAAAATTCCGACTCTCTGTCAGTCTTTTCCGCCTGTGGCACGATAATTCAATTCGTTCTTCATTTTAACTTTACACAGCAACCCCCTTCCTCTGAATCTCACCTCCTTTATCACCAAAAAAAATAATTACTGTGTCGCTGGCGGAGGTTTTGGTGACATCTATAGATGTTCGTGTACCAAGGATGATGTGTCAGAGGTTCGTACGTGATAAGTGGCTCATGCTATCTACCTCTGACCTTCATGCCAGGTTGCGGTGAAGGCGCTCCGATTCTCAATGGATCGTGACCGTTCCCGCAAGGTAGTAGCTCATCCCATTCACCTTCATAAATGTGGTCTTAGATGACCTCATAGGTGCTTCAGATGCTTCGGAGAGAGCTCGGTATTTGGAGAAGGCTCAACCACAGGAATGTCGTGCCATTCCTGGGAATTGCATATGGATTTGGAATGCAGGATGCAATGTCGTTGGTCTCGTTATGGATGCCCAACGGGTCCCTCCAGGAGTTCTTGGCTAGGTATGACGATAATTTGTGTACTGGTCACCGACTTCAGCTTGTGCGTCCATCGAATATTCGACCCTTCCACTGCTGAGTGTGCCCGACAGCTATCAGATATTGCAGATGGGTTGTGTTACTGTGAGTTACATTGTCTATCGTCATCATGACCTGCACCAATAACAGTCGAAAGTGCATTCTCGAGAAAATCCGGTCATTCATGGTGATCTGACCTCTGTGCGTCAAGCAGAACTGTCGTCTTCCCTGAACCTCCCTTCCTGACAAAGAGACAGACCAATGTGCTTATCGATGCGGACTACAATGCGCGGTTAACCGATTTTGGATACGCTTCCGTTTTGGGGGGAACACAGGAGTATCTCCAAAGGTCCACTAGGAACCCGGGTGCCCTGCGTTTCATGGCGCCGGAGCAAGTTCGCCCAGATCAGTCAGAAAGGACGACCAAGAGTGACATATACTCCTTTGGTTGCGTCGCCCTCCAGGCAGGTTATATTTGCATCAGAACTGGATACGTAGTGATATCCTTGCAGGTGTTGTCCGGAAAACGACCGTGGCTGGAAGTCAAGGAAGACATAGCTGTCGTTGTATGCTTGGCAGGTGGTGCAAACCCAACCCGGCCAAAGTCACGGCCCATCGATGACTTGCATTGGGACTTGATCCAACGTTGCTGGTCGTCGGTAGATGAACGACCTTCTCCAGAAGCGATCGTCCCTAATATCCAACGATTCATTGACAACTTCCCTCTGTTTCCGGCTCTCCGCGAGTTGGTGTCGTTATGGCCACGCCAGGATGAGTCTGATGCAGGATGGTTCGGAGGGGCTTCACTAGATGCCGCATAGTATGCAGAGCATCTTCGAAGGGGGACGCCAGTACGGCCCATTCAACAATGCTAGTATTCTCAGTTTCAAGGGCCTTCCGCCTGTTTCACTTCGGTCGAGTTGAGGGAACAGCTTCCTATGTACTGCACAATTTGTAATAGCTTTGAGAGCCATTTCCATCATACAGGTGTTTTTATTTGTTTAGCGGATAATGCCGGACAAGCATCGTGCTACGTTGCATTGAGATCAAACGGCGACTGCGACATCCGTGTCTGTACGTTTCCGGTGCAAACAGGATGTATCATGCACGAGGTTGTCTGGAAGCTTGATTCCAGCGGAAAAAAAACGATGACAGTATAACAAGAAAACAGAAATCGCCAATCCCTTCAGTGACGGGAGGCACCCGGTGGGCACTTCCACGGACCAAAGATCATTCCTGGCATCATCTCAGCTGCTCTAAAAAGAGTGTGCAGGGTCGATCTCTTTGACGGAATGAAAGCATAATGAACCAAACACCCAGAAACAGTAAGGTTGAGTCACATACCGTGTTGAGGCAGCCGGCATACTCAAGTCACTACACCGCCTTCGATGCAGTGCGGAATAGTGCTGGCGTTCGCGCCGGGTGGTACGGTATGAAAATCGCGACCAAAGCACGTTGTGAGACTTGAGGGAAAGAGCGATAACCGACCCCGACATGAAGAATCCCCAAGGCATGTACCCTTGCATCGACGCACAACCGAGGTCCTCAACGATAAGAATGGAAGGAAAGCGAAATGAGATGAGACACAGCAATGAAATTTGCGGCATGTCGACTCAACAGAGAGTGCGATCATGTATTGGAATGATCGGGTGTGTAGCAGTCGGCAAGGGGGCCTCGCGCAGTTGATAGCCATCTGAACTCCGAAAACAAAATACCATCCCAAACCCTCAGCGCATGACTAAAGACAACTTCGCACGTATTCCTCGTGGCGAATTACGAAGTGTGATTGGTGGCTGGTGGCCTTTGCTACTATAGTACCAGACGGCAACCAGGGAATCACCTTTACTTCCACAACCTCCTTCACTAGCCTTAACCACCCCATTTAAAGTACCTGACACGCTTTCGACCGACGTCATCGAACCAACAACATGTGGGCTCGCATAAAGAGTGTCTTCAGTTTTCCAAGATTCCAATTAAACGACGATGACATAGTGGTGTTGTGTGTTTTCTAGGCCGCACCCGGATGTTTTTCGCATTAACTCTCCCTCCATATGTAGTGTAGTGGGCCCTGCTGGAGGCGGAAAGACTCGGGTACTGCCTTTGCCTCCACTTTGTAGCTCACCTGTAACACCCTCACAGTTCATAAGAGAAGCAACCGACAACATTCATATCAATGCCAGTGGACCCCTTCGGCCCAGCACGGCGGGTCCAGTAGCAATCAGATGCGGGCTCACTGATGCAGCAAAAGCCTCTTTGGAGGCTTCGAGGCAAAGTAGCATCGTATTTATAGAAACGCCTTCCTTCAATATCCATGGCGGTAAGGATAAGGCGAAGAAGGAAACCGAGCGTTGGTTAAAAATGACAAAGTGAGATTTTGTTCGCTCACCGAATGTGGGTAAATCTGACGTTTGTCAGACCAAATTCTACCCGCGTCGGGGCCATCTACATAGACAGAATTGAAAGCAACCCTGCTGAAGAGTCCGTTCAGGATTACCTGAATGCTTTCGCCTCCACTTTTCCGAATGGCTTCAAGTGTCTCCCCACACGACTACGCGTAGTCCTCAGCTACGAGAGTACGCTGACTGAGTACAAGGTCCGATTGCACAAGCAAATGTTTCAAGCACAGCTAGTTGCACTCAAGAGCTCGTTCACTGGCGGTCGGATGTTAGGGTGGGATGCCACATTGCATCCAGAGCTATTCACCAAGGGTAATTGTGCTGGAGAGATAGCTTGGAATGCCGTGAAGCAACTTTTTGTCTTACGGAACGGTCATAATGTAAGTGTATCCGCTCTAAATGGGTGAGATACCTGTTCATCGTGCTCATAGGACGAGCGTTCAAGTATGCCATTAGCACTCACTCTCCATTTTTCTATGGGTCTGTATCCCGTTGAGTACTCATAAACCCTATGTAGGCGCAGCCGATCCTCCACTTGATTTGCAGGGGCTTGTACGATCTCAGAGATCCGGCTTCGAGTAAGTCTTTTGGCTTGCAGCATAATAAACCACCTTGTGCTTCGGTTCAACTTTACCTGCTAGTCTTCCTTTTCCCCCAGACCTCACACCTTTTGTCATCAAACAAAATACTTATTCTGTTGGTGGTGGCGGTTTTGGCGATGTTTATAAATGTTGGTATATTAACGGCGATTTGTCAAAGGAGGTTCGTACGTGGTAGGTGGTTTATACTGCTTGTTAATAACTTTCCTTCAGGTTGCGGTCAAGGCATTCCGATTCCGATTTGCAGTGGGTGGGGCTTCATGGAATAGTGCTTACAAGGTAGTAGCTCACCTCGCTCACCTTCACGAATGTAGTCATAAAAGTTTTCATAGATACTTCGACGAGAACTCGATATTTGGAAGAGACTCGACCACAAGAATATCGTCCCATTCCTGGGCATCGCATATGGGTTTGGAATGCAAGGCGTCATATCGTTCGTCTCGTTATGGATGCCCAACGGGTCCCTCCAGGGTTTCTTAGCCAGGTATGACGATAGGTTAGGTATTGGTCACCGACTTCAGCTTGTGGGTCTATTGAACGCCCATCCTTCCACATCCTGCTGACTGTGCTCGACAGCTGTTAGATATTGCAAACGGGTTGTACTACTGTGAGTAACTATTGCGTACCAACACCAACGGCTTGCACCAACAGTAGTCGAAAGTGCACTCCCAGGAAAATCCGATTGTTCATGGTGATCTGACCTCTGTGCGTCGAGTACAATCATTGGTTTCTGTGACCTCTTCTGAAAAACAGACAGACCAACGTGCTTATCGATGCGGATTGCACTGCGCGGTTAATCGATTTTGGGTTCACTTCCATTGTAGAGAAAATTCCGGAAGCAGTGACATATCTCCAGGTGTCTACCGCACGACCGTGTGGCTTGCGTTTTATCGCACCAGAACAAGTGCAACCGGAAGGAACCTTCGAGAGAACAGCCGAAAGCGATATATTTTCTTTCGGTTGTGTTGCTCTTCAGGCATGTAAGCTAGGCATTTAGGTTTGACCTATAGCGATATTCTTGCAGGTTTTGTCTGGCAAACAACCGTGGTCGGAGGTCAACGAAGACGTAGCCATTGTTTTACGTTTAGCAGAGGGGCGCAAGCCTGACCGACCGCCATCTCGAATAATCGACGAGTCGCATTGGAACTTGATTCAATGTTGCTGGTCATCCAAAATGGAGCGGCCTTCTGCCAAAGAGATTGTCTCTGCTATCCAACGGTTCTTAGATAACTGCCCGCCATACCAGGCTCTCCGTAAGTCACTGACTTCACGACTACATTGCGATGGTCCTAATACGGGAGATTCAGAGCGTCCAAAAGAAGAGACGCAAATGACCTGACTTCTTAGTACTCACCTCGAATTTTCTTGACTTTCCTACTTCTCTATTTCTTACATTGCTCGTGTATATAACTCAGCCACAGAAAAGCTAGCCAAAAATATTTCCAAGAGTATACCTAAAAAGTTGGCTCAAAAGTACAAAATGTACCCGAACGTGTATCGTAAGTGAAGTATAACCATCACGGATATACCCTATCACACGCTATATCAGATACAAAGGTACCCTCTCGCCCCGCATAAGGCGTTCAGGATTCACGACTGATACCTCGTTTCATTGCCGGTCAGTTTAACGCACCGCGCAACTACGTTGATGGCTAGGGAACCCGAACCAGTCAACTTAGCGTTTACATATTCCATACCCACCGCGACAACGACAAGTGGGGAGACGGTGACTGGGAGGAATTAACGACGGAATAATCAACCGTAACTTATATGTAAGAGGGGTTTAACGTTCAGTGACTCAGTACTCAGCCCAGTACATGCGCTGCTTCCTCTGGTGTCAGCATGGATCAGACTGACCCTCTCCGCGTTGGATACTAGACCAGCTATAGTGTAGTCCAATACCACGTTACATCCGTCGACAGATGAAGTTATTGTACGCAATAAGTGTTCAGGAGTAGAAGGTTTTAGAGAACAGAGAGCGAATCATTTTAGATGTGTTACGTATCTTGGAAAAGAAACGCTTCATCCGTGGTAACTTCAACTTCTCCATCTCGCAGAGCCTTTCGTCCATCTGCTTTCGCAGTTCCGCAAGCTCTCCCTCAAGCTTCGACACCAATTGCGGATCTTTAGCCCCCACCCTCGCCTCGTTGATCCTTCGTATAACCTCCGTTTGTTTCTGGACTATAGCCTCCAGATGGGAGTACAGTTCCTGCCCAGCTGCCGTTTCTCTGATTTCAATCTGCAGCTCAACCAGTTCTTTCTGGAGTAGCACCTTGCGACGATCCTCGTCCCTAACGATCCTTCGAACGAGCTCCTTCTCCGAACCATCAATGCCACAAGAAAATACCTGGGCACCGTTATCAATCATGATTGTCCAGTATATTGACTTGAGTTCTTCCAGTCTTCTCTTTCCAACGTCCACTGCAACTTCATCCCACATCGTCGTAGTGAAGCATACTTTCTTCAGAGCATCGTCCCCGCAGAGCTTTCGAAATACCCGAAGGTTCTTCAGGGACGTGCCGGCCACACGATTGTCTGTGATCCGATGCAGATACAATATCCCGGAGAGAAGTTTGTCCTTCTTGTAACTGTATATATGCGAACGGGAGTGAGAGCCGCAAATGGTGAACATAATATGTTACCTTGAGCTAAGCCAGTCGGAAATCATATTCAAAATGTCGAGATCCGATTTATAGGTGTCGTCGAATCCAGGCGTATCCAGGAGGACTACGAATTGGCCGCTCTTCTGGTCTCGGAATCTGATAGCACGGACGTCACTTGTAAATGATTTTAACCCACTGCCCACCCCTCCAGTTTCATATCCGGTCGTAGAGCGAACGAACTGAGCGAATATAAGTGAAGAAGCTTAACCACATGTTAATTGCCTCACTGTGCTCTTTCCGGAACCTGTCGGGCCCATGACACTGAAAAGATTGAATCAGATATTTCATTGTCGAAACTTTCATCGCGTACGCTATTACAACATCGCCTTCATCGAGGTCATCGATGCTCATCAATCTTAGAGATTCGTCCACCCAAATTTCTTGCTCTTTATCTGGTGGCTGATACGAAGACCTTTCGCCCTGATCTCTGTCGAGTTCCTTAGACTTCTCTCCCGAGAACAGACGCTTTGAAGAGGGGTTATGGAAGAAATGGTAAGGACATTAATGGACAGGCTCGACTACTCGCTGATTGTCTCACCTTCCTCTTTCCAGAGTGTGTTTGGGCCGTGGCGCTTGAGGAGATCAAGTCAGGCATTTCGCAGTGGAAATTCCTATGAAGGGCGTACAATGTCGAATAACTCGAGATCTCCACATTCGCCACCGAATCTGACTCTTCTGTTGAAGATTCATGTTCTTCGTCTAGGCGGTGATTCTTCCTGTTCGTCTGGTTGCCCGTCCGGTCATAGTTTTGGTTGGCGATTTGGCTGTCCGTCTGGTCGACCGTCTTGCTCTGTGCCTGGTCGCTGGTCTGACTCTGCATTTCATCGCCTGGCTGGCTTTGCGTATCGTCCCGGGTACGACTGTGCGTCCGAGGGGCCATCTGGCCCTGCGTCTCGTCATCCCTCTGGGTCTGGGTCTGGTCGGGCGTCTCGCTCTCGCTCTGGTCGGCGATCTGCCTCTGCGTATCAACATCAGTCTGAGCCTGGTCCTGATCGACTATCTGGCGCAGCGTCTCGCCACCCATCCACGGCTGGGCCCGGCTCGGACCCGCATCTTGTCGCTCATCTTGGTGTGCATCCCGTTTCTGCGCTAATTTCTCGAGCGACCGCTGTTCGTCACCTTTCTCCGAATCATTCCCCCGCCAATTCTGTTGGGAGGAGTGAGCGGTAGTTTGTGAGGAGACGAGGATGGTACCGGAATTGCTGACAGTGCCATTTGTCCACTTAGAGCTGATGAATTGATCAGAAAGGTGTGAAAACATAGGTCGACGAGGATCCATTACCTCAGGGAAGACTGTGAACGGAATGATAGTACGGGGTCACAAGGCAGATGGGATATACAAGCGGAAGTGGATCGCAGCGCCGTGGCTACCACACCCCATGCTGCTGGTTTGCCTGCGTGGAAGAACGATGACTCAAGTATTGGCAAAAGGAAGTTAGCCGATATGACTTGGCGAAGAGCGAGGGGAAGAAATCATGTCGCAAAAGGGAATGGCGCCAATCGGAGCGGACACCAGAAGGCCTGCAGGTGATCCCCTTGTTGACACACAGCCGAGTAACAAAAAGAGACCACTGACGTCATACACGCGATCAAGATTTGAACTGCCAGCCCGACATGATAACTATTACATAATACGCTTCAGTTATGTGTCCAAAATGTTTGTTATGTATGTGCGTGCGCGTGTGAATTCCGTTGCTCCATGTCCTGTCATGAGCAGACCTCACAGGTGCTGATATGCCTTAAAGTTATGCGGCATTCGAAAGCTTTGTTACCCCGCTCCATTTTCTCCACCTGGCGACCTTTATTCTTGAGTAATTCCGCAAAACCCCATCATGATCAGGGAACGTTTCAAGGCAGATCCCAGCGACTTCATCATTGTGTAGGTATCCTCGTTTACTCTCGCCTTCGCTGTATAACAGTTTTGCAAAACAGTCTTATGGGGCCAACGGGATCCGGAAAGACCAACGTGAGTGTGCCACAGTAATTTCATCATCGAACTTCACGTTGAACTTGATCAGTTCATAAACAGCGTCACCGGGAACGCGGAGCGGCACGGAGCAGCTCACCTCAAGTCTGACACGCAGTATGTCACCCCTTATACAGTGGTGCGAGATGATGGTCGCCGCGTTGTGTTGGTCGACACCCCCGGGTTCGACGATACTTACCGGCCGGATATTGAGATTTTAAAGGCAATTGCAGACTGGCTAATACAAAAGTACGTTGGTTCTCGAAGTCATCTGAAACGCTCACTCATGTAAATAAAGATATTCATCCGGTGGGACTCTCAAGCTCACCGGAATAGTTTACCTTCACCGAATCACCGATAATCGTATGTCTGGTTCTGCCTACAAGAACCTGCAGATGTTTGGCCAACTGTGTGGTGACATTCCTCTACCTCGAGCACATTTGGTCACGACCATGTGGGACATGGTCAAGGACAAGAATGTGGCGGAAAGGAGGGAAGCCGAGCTTAAACGTGACTTCTGGGAGCAACTTTTACAGGGAGGGGCCACCGCTTTCCGGTTCGATAACCAGTCCCGTTCCGCACAGACCATCATAGACCCTCTTTTTTGCGTGGAAAAGGATAGAGAGGAGCTGCTCCTGCAGGAAGAGCTTGTCGGGCAGCATAAGCGTCTCAACGAGACTGCCGCGGCCAAGGTCCTATACTCTCGGCTCCAGAAACTCCTTGAGGAACAGAGGAGAAAACTTAAGGAACTTGCGGACCAGACGGATGCGCAGAACGACCCAACTCTAGCTAAAGTGTTGCAGGAGGAATACGAAAAGATCAACGCACAGTTGCAGAAGACGTTCGACGAGATGAAGGAGATGAAGATTCCGTTTGCCAGGCGTATTGTGCTGTGGTTGTTTGGGCGGAAATCCCGTGCGGCAAGTTCCTTCCGTTATCTCGCCTCCACAGCTGTCTGATAGCACGATGCCTCTCACAGCATGCTATCAACCTAAACAATGCGCCAGATGCGCCAGCATAGCTCCCTTCGCCCCTGATTTTCCTACCCTCTCTACTCCGCTATCTATTTCCGATTATGCAGATCTCGTTTACGCACGGTCCCCCACTATAGTTACATGTCTCAGTACTAGAACCCTTGCGTTGTTGAGGTTATTGGTTCAACTTGCTGTATCTGTACCCACACACCTGAGACCTGAGACTTGAAGTGTGCGTCAAGGTAGATTCTTGCAATGTTTGTTTCTCTTAGGTCGGTGGCGCTCGATCAACCCAGGGCTGTTGACTTAGAATGTTGTGGTGAAAAAGAATGGCCGTTGGCAAAATGACCGGCCACATTTTTCATACTTATGAGTTGGTAAGAGGCAACATTGCACTAGACCACCGGTTGCGAAAAGTGCCGACCACTCATTTTTTAAGAAATGCATTTAAGGCATCAACAGAACTCATATCGCTGGGTGACCCGCAATCGACTCCCCAATCGTTAGTTTGCACACACGAATTATCATTGAGCAAACAGACTCGGAAGCCTTCTCGTACTGAGACAGAATTAGAAGAACATGCAGCTACGGCGGTAGTTCACAGGTGACTGTACAAAATATCTACCAAAGCCTTGCAGAAGATGGAGAGTAGAGAATTCCGGAGAACTAACAGAGCGTGGGAAGTTAGGCCGGCAGGGCTATAGCACGCTGAGAGGCGTCCCTCCGTTAGAATACCGCAGAAGCGAGACAGCAGGCATGACTTACTGCGCGGGGCTTTCGCCTGAAAAACCACAGCCATAGCACAATCCGTCGGGCCAACGGGATCTTCATCTCCTTCATCTCGTCGAACGTCCTCTGCAATTGCGCATTGATTCTTTCGTATTCCTCCTGCAGGCTTCTAGCCAAAGCCGTGTCGTTCCGCGCATCCGCCTGGTCCGCAAGCTCCTTCAGCGTTCTCTTTTGCTCTGCAAGGAGTTGTTGCAGCCGAGAGTATAAAACCTTGGCCGCGGCAGTCTCGTTGAGACGCTTATGCTGCCCGACAAGCTCTTCCTGCAGGAGCAGCTCCTCTCTGTCAGCTTCCATACAAAAAAGAGGGTCTATGATGGTCTGTGCGGAACGGGACTGGTTATCGAACCGGAAAGCAGTGGCCCCTCCCTGTAAAAGTTGCTCCCAGAAGTCACGCTTAAGTTCGGCTTCTCTCCTTTCCGCCACGTTCTTGTCCCTGACTATGTCCCACATGGTCGTGACCAAATGTACTCGAGGTAGAGGAATATCGCCACACAGTTGACCAAACATCTGCAGGTTTCTGTATGCAGAGCCAGACATACGATTATCGGTGATTCGGTGAAGGTAAACTATTCCGGTGAGTTTGAGAGTCCCACCGGATGAATATCTTTATTTATGTAAGTGAGCGTTTTAGATGACTTCCAGATGCGACGTACTTTTGTATTAGCCAGTCGGCAATTGTCTTTAAAATATCGGTATCCGGCCGATAAGTATCGTCGAACCCAGGGGTGTCGACTAGTACAATGCGCCGACCATCGCCTCGCGTCACTGTGTAAGGGGTGACATCCTGTGTGTCGGACTGGAGGTAACCTGCTCTGCGCCGCTCCGTGTTCCCGGTAATGTTGTTTATGAACTAGTAATGACTTGAATGCGGGATTTGGTGTTAAAGTTACCACTCACGTTGGTCTTCCCGGATCCCGTTGGCCCCATGAGACTGTTTCGCAGAACCGTATTGAGGCGAGGAAGACTGATCCGGGTGAGTACACTCACACGATGATAAAGTCGTCGGGATCTGCCTTGAAACGGTCCCTGGTCATGATGGCTTTTGCAGAACTATCAACAGTGAAGGTCGCCGGGTGGAGAAAATGGAACGGGGTGACGACTTCGAATATCTTTAAGGCCCATCCGCGTTCAGCACAGGTCTGCACACACCCGGAGGGTCCCTCACGGCACGTGGAACAACAGAATTCGCATAAACATGCCTGACACGGTGCGCGTGTTTTCGGTGTCCGCACATGTCAGACTGCAACTGCTGGATGAGTCTGGTTCGGATACTACGGGGCAAAACTTGAAGCAACTCCCGATATTTTGAGTCTGCTTTGGTATTCCCAGCGTAACATGGTACGACAGTCAATAACTTTGGAAACATCATTGAGTACAGTATTGTGCTTCCACGTCCAACGCATGCATGCACCATTGCTCCTAGTATGCAACCCAGTGTACGTAATGCGAGCTGGTAAAAACGCGGCGGACAACTTGAAGGAAACTTGATTAAGATGAATTCCGAGTCATTAGTCAATGTTTATCGGTTCCGTGATCGACGGAAGTGGGTATGAACACGAGTTGCCCTGTGGTTGATACATACGTTGGATTATGAAACGTCCACGGCGGGCCCTGACCTCGCAGAGTACATACTGCTTCCCGTCCACTAGAGAGACCATTCAAGTGACATATAATCTCAAAGTAGTGCTGTGCCAGGGGACCGCCGGGACCTTGGCCCACGCTTCCGTGGCTACTACATCGGTGAAACCGATGTATCTGTAACCATGCCTTGACACAACACCATGTACAGCAGAGTTGGGCCCAGGGAAGTTTAGAGGATATATCGGAATCGAGGGAGCACGGAATGTCAGGAGAGGGTTTACTAGTACCTTACCTTGACTGCCATTATAGTGTGTGGCACCCAACAACAGGGCCTGGTTAGCGCAATGCCTCACCTGCAAGGGTGTGTACTGTATTCTTCTCCATTGATTTATAAAAACCGAACATGCGAACGGGAAGGTGGACCGATGGTTCCTTGGTGTTCACCGTGAAGATGGTGGAAAGTGTAAATTGGGACCAATCACAGAATAATGGATATCTGACGTATCCCAACGCCTGAAGGCCGAGTCCCACAAGTTGGGGATCTCAGATTAGCTACAAGCACCTACGTCTACACTTGTCAGGAGGAGATCAAACCTCACAGTAGGAGGGGACGAGGTGGAGGACCCCCCTCTGGTAATTGCAGATTGGGCTAACTTCCTGCGACATGCTGACTGGTACGACAATCAGCTGCCCGGGCCGAGACCCGATCTTGGATCTGTTCGTTTCAGCCACCAGCACACGAGGCGACAAGCCCCCTTTCAGGAAACTTCACCTACTTAAATCCGGTTCACCATCTTCTACTGGTATGCACAGCACTTAGTCGGCAATGCGTTGGTACCGCTGGTTTGCATGGCGATCGTTCCATAATTCTGTACGCACGAGTACGATGCGCCACTTCCTGATGAATTGGCACGTTGCCCCTATTGCGCCCTACGATGCACTCCGAGTCATCGCACCTATTGCTTCGATTTACATGGAAGCCACAGCCTACCAGTCATCCTGTGGGCCGTGGCTTGAGGACCAATTGCCATCATTGGGGTCGGATAGTCCGGAGGAGGGGAAGGTGTAGTATTAGGGAGTGTCGGGAAAAGTGGGATCTGACTCGGATCAAATCCTGCCGGACTGAACTCCCTGTCCGGCGGGCGGCACACTGAATGAAGTCTCTCATCTTCGCTTCAGGTGACCTGTAAAGCTCCTCTGGTGAACTGGCAATTGTGGTAATTCTGAATTCTAAAGTGCTGGAAGTCCGAACTCTGGGGACACGTATCATAAGTCCACATAATTTTCGTGTCTTTGGTGTGACAGAGTAGGAGAATACCGCACCCACAGTTCGATCACATAATGGTGTTCCTGCATCATAATTATATACAAGATAGTGGCCGATATTACCAGACAATAGTAATGGTGTATGTAGTGATCTCGTTCTGAATCAGGCTACTTGAGGTGTACATTCCACATCTGAACCGGCAGTAGTAAGTTACTGCTAGTGCTAGGCACTCCCGTGAGTGAAAAGTTGCTTTACAGCACTCCAGGCTGTCTCGTCGCTACGATTACCTCTGACAAATAGCTCGGAATGGAAGGTGGCCTTCCACGCCAAAGTCTGACCCCTACCGTGCGAGATCCTGAGTTCGCCTGTTTGCGTTTCAAACCTTTGCTTGTGGTACTGGATCTTGTGTTCCTTCATCGTACTCTCGTAGCTGAGGACTACGTGGAGTCGCTCCGGGAGACACTTGAAACCCTTCGGAAAAGTAGAGGCGAAGACATCCAGGTGAGTCTGAACGGATTTGTCCGTGGGGTTGGTTTCAACCCTATCCACGTAAACGATCCCGATGCGGGTACACCTGGGTCTGAACAGACAGACTGATGGTTTTGGTCATGTTGTAGCAAGTGAATGAGTTCTTACTTTGAGTTCTTTAACCAACGCTCGGTTTCTTTCTCGGCTTTGTTTCTTCCCTCCATGAAAGTTTGAAAGGAAGGCGTGTCCACGAATACAATGTTGTTTTCCTCCGAAACCCCCAAAGCCTTTTTCGCATCCTCAGTGAGCACGCATCTGATTGCTACTGGACTCGTCGTGCTGGGTTGAAGGGCCCTGCTAGGCGTGATCAAAGGACTCTTGGTGACCTCTTGTATAAACTACGGTGGCGTTGAAGATGAGCAATAGTACGAGCTGGGAGGTAGTACCCAACTCTTTCCACCTCCAGAAGGGCCCACTACACTGAACACAAATGGAAAGTCAGGATAAAACAAATCAAGATACGTCTCGGAAAACATACAATACTACTATGTCATCGGCGTTCAGTTGGTATGCTAGACCGAGGAGGCTCTTGAGCCAGGCAAACATGTTGTTGTACTCTTGACGACGTCGGTCGAAAATGTTGTGTATAGACTTCCAAAGGAGTCGAAAGCTAGTGAAAGGCGGTATGGGAGAGGATGCACGGCTTGTGTCCCAGAGTAGCTGCCACGTTCTAGGCTGAGTCGACTCAGAGAATCCTGCCAAAAGTCATCACGCTTTCAATGAGGCAATCTGGTTGGGTTAATAGCTGCCATTTGAGTCATCGCACGGTGGAAACATGATAGACAGCGAGGCCCAACCGCCCGCGAACGTAGCGCATGAAACGTTGTTAACGTGTAGCTCAGGGATTTACGTGATCGTTAATTACATAAAGTCATCAAATTCGAGGTACAGGGTTATCCATTGCCGTGACCTCACCGGCGCTCCCTCATGTCCGCCTCACTAGTATCATTCAGATCCATTCCCCATCGGGCAGTGCGCGGCGTGGCAAGTTCTTCGTGCTAGCTAACCCCTCCCAGTATTAGCCTAATTCTGCGCCACCTAGAAGGCAGGGAGTTGGGAATGTGGTAACCTCCCTGCGATACTCTGTTCAGTGCCCCAGTATCCCTTCACACAGTCGTCTTTACGGTGAAATTCGGAGATAGAAACACAATCCACTACGTCTTGTTCCTCAGGTGAGAAGCATTCTTGTCAGCATAGTTACGATCTCTTCCTGATTGGCTATCTTATGGTTAGCGTCGAGGAGGCAAAGACAAAGGACAATGCCGACGTTATTGGTAATTGTATTCTGTCCTCGCGAAAAACTACTAACTCTTCCTGACAGAACCGGGTATTCGGGAAGAACCCTCCGAAGAATGGCGCCAGTCGCCTGGGTGAAAGGTCGGATGCGGGACGGAGGGTCGGCCATCCACGAAACCAGATAGACGACCAGAGTAAGAGCCAGCTGCACGGGTCGGAGAGCGAGCTGGGTGACCAGACGAAGAAGAAGCATCGCATACTAGACCAGTACGGACCTCAGACGGAAGTGCCCTCAGGGGCAGGGAGCGTACAGGATCCACAAGGAAATGGTATTGCAATAATGTACGTGGTGAGAACCTCGACAGTGAAATACCTAAGTCGGTCCCCTCAAGTGATGCAGGCCCATCAGGCTCCAAAAACGATGCGGTGAGACAACCAACACTTAGTCGAGTTTCATTTACTCACATCCTTACTGTTCTCCTCGATCGAAATACCGTTGGTTCTACATAACAGGTTATGTCCGAGTCCGAAAGAAAGGATGAAGGTCAAAGTAGAACATCTTCCTATCATATACTGGATGCAGTACAGGATGTTCAGACGGAAGAACCTTCAGGATTGCCGAGCGTGGAACACCTGAAGGAAAACGATATTGTGATAGCGTGGGTGGTATATAATCTTGAGAAGTGAAATGTCTAACTCGATTCCCTATAGTGTCATGGGCCCAACAGGCTGCGGAAAGAGCACGGTGAGGCGATTAACTAGTGGTTGAATGTCTTCATTCTTATTTCACTAGTTCATACGCTCTGCCAGTGGGCGTGAGACCGAGGGGGTCGGTGACGGGTTGAAATCCTATACAAGCGAGGTCCGTCCTATCAGATTCCATGATAAGGAAAGCGGACAAACGATAGTCCTGGTGGATACACCGGGATTCGACGATACGTATAAATCTGATCTTGACATTCTGAATATGATTTCGGATTGGCTTAGTTTGAGGTAACGTGTGATGTTTACCTGCTTCCTGTTTCTCACTTCCGTCCTCAAACCCACAGTTACAAGAAGCACAAACTTCTGTCTGGGATATTATATCTACATCGTATAACGGACAACCGTATGGCCGGTACGCCTCTGAAGAACCTCCGGGTATTTCGAAAGCTCTGCGGACGAGATGCTCTTGATAAGGTATACCTGACTACGACAATGTGGGATGAAGTTGAGAAAGGCGTCGGCGAGGGTCGGCTGGAAGAGCTACGGTCAGAGTACTGGAAGGCAATGATCAGTCAGGGTGCCCAGGTTGTTAAATGCGAAAACGTCGGTGAATCTCCGAGGAGCCTCATCCGAGACATTCTCAAGGAGGAGGGTTGTCGGCGAGTACGACTTCAAGAAGAAATAGTCGAGATGAAGCTGGAAATCAAAGAAACGGAAGCTGGGCAAGTATTATACTCTCAGCTGGAGGTGATCGTCCAGAGACAAACGGAGGTTCTACAGAGAATTGGCGAGGCGAAGAAGAGGGCTAAGGATGACAAGTTGGTGTCTGCTCTTGAGACAGAGTACGCCGAATTGCAAGCGAAGATGAACGAAAAGATCCACGAGATGGAGAAACTGAAGTTACCATGGATGAAGCGTGTATTCAAAGTGCTCTTTGAACGCTTTAACGTTACTTAGCTTTATTTGTCCGTGGCTATGGTATTAGTATGCGACAGTCGACCCTCCCAGTCACCTACCAACGTGTACTAGCAAACAGGGCACGCAGTAGCGAGCGCTTTGCACATGTGGACAGTGATCATATTCTAGGAGTTTACTCAAGTGATCAAATGCTAGGGGAAAACCTGACGTGTCGCGACGCTCTGCCTAGAGAAGAGGTTGCGACAGCGGGACGTGCACTGATTCAACACCCCGACATTTTGAGTACAGTATTACTATGCAGTAAGAATGAAACCGTGACTCTTCAGCTCGAGTATCGCAAGTCACCACCTTTAGTTTCTAAAGAGTTCCCCGACTGCTTTCCAAGCCGTGTCGGGTTCCCCCTGAAAAAGTCCCGGCTGTACCGTGGACGAAGTGCAGGTGGGGCCATGAGAATCCTTCCATGCGTTCACCTGTTTGGAAAGTTTGGATCTACGTTCCGCGATCTTGGGATCGGAAACGTTGCTCGTGGTTTTGTCATAGCTTAGGACAAAGAGAATTCGCTGGAAACACCCGTTCCTGAGCGTTTGAATGCTAGACAATTCCTCAAGGTGATCTTTAATCGGTTCATACTCTGGGTCGGTTTCAACCCGATGCATGTAAATCACCCCAACATGCAGGGGCTCGAACCTTAGGAACTTTTAGCACCTCATCCAAGGGAAGAAGGAAGCAGAATGCTTACTTTGTCTGGGATATCCATGATTCAATCTCCTTTCGTGCATCAAAACGATCGCATTCAGTGAGAAATGAAGGTGTGTCGACGAATACGATGCTCTCTACCCCTCCTTTCAGTTCCGCCTTTGCCTCATCCGTTAGTTCGCACCGAATCGCCTGAACCTCCTCAGTGCAGGGGTGTTGGCTTCTGCTTGGTCTGACCAAGTCGCATTTTGTTGCTTCTTTAATGAACTGCGACGAAGATGAGACAAGATCAGGTATGAGAAGGAGATGGCACGCACCCAACTTTTGCCGGATCCCGTAGGTCCCACCACACTGTTAAACAACGCATCGTCGGGGATCAATAAAGATAGGAGACAGGGTGAGTTTTGAACATACAATACCACGATATCGTCCTTAGATACGTGCGATGCACGTGCAGCCGACTCTCCCTTGATTGTCTTGTTCCAAAATTCAGCCAGCAAGCGGGTCAAGTCCTGCACCTTGTTCAGCATGGTCCAGGAGAAAATTAATCTCCTAGTACTGGCGGCGTGTGAGTGGCCTTTGAAGATTGGATTTCGAGTTGGGTGTCGGACTTTGAATAAGACTTGAAAGCGGGGCAGGCCCTTGGATCATCGATATCGATCATCTGCCACCATACTTCAAGTCCACTGGCACGCTTCCTCGTGTCAGTCTCGGTTAGCTCCGAACCCTTTCGCAATATGGTTTCGTCGAGTTTTTCATAACGCGGGCCAATCTTCTGCCAACCCACACAAGCTACAGCCACGCAGTCGGAGAACGGTGGCTGCATTGCGTTTTGTGCCAGATCCCTCCGCCTCTACTCAGAGTCTTCGTATCGCTCCATTCACCTGTCTGCCTGTCAGAGCCTGAGACGGTGCACCATTCCCAGCGAGCGTCCCTCAGGTAGGTCGATCTATGCATTGGTTTCTTTTTTATCAACTCTTTTACTAGCATTTAACTAGCAACTGCATAACACAAGATATGGGCTGGAAAAAAGCTAGTAACGCATCCGGTCACGTGCTACTCCCTTTACAGAACACCACTCACACTTCTTCTAATAGCGTTGGCTCCGGAGGAAGAGATCGGAAAGAACTGAAGGTGGCCGTGGTTTAGCATCGTCTCAGCAATCAGACACCGCGCGAAGACGAGACGGAGGGCAAGGTGGTCTCCGAGATGCGAGCCGGAGCAACATGAACGACCAGGCGAAACACCCGCCTCAACCACCAGACGGAGAGTACTCAGGGACGGTGGGTACAGAGGTCCCGAAAGAATGTGATGCAGAATTGTACGTGCGCGATAGATTTCTCGACTGCGAAACATCTAACCCGATCCCCCCTGGTATCGCGTCAGGACACACTCTGGAAACAGAGAGGTGAGTCAAAAATTGACAAGTCGAGTATCTTCCCTCATATGTTTATCATTATCCTCCCAAAACTTACTCGACTCTTTATACTATGTTCTCGAGTAAGGACTCGAAGAAACATGACACAGACAAAGGTGGAACATCCTCGTGTCGGCCACCAGATGCAGAGAAAGAGATTCAGACAGAAGAATCTATGGGTTTGATAACCATCGAGGATCTGAAGGACAACGATATTGTGATAGCGTACGTGATAAAATCTCTGTAGGAAGGAAACATCTGACTCGATCTTTCCAAGTGTCATGGGCCCAACAGGCTCTGGAAAGAGCACTGTGAGACGACCAATCTCCACTAGTACTTGGGTTTCTTTGCTGATATCCCCTCAGCTAGTACGCTCTGCGAGTGGGTGTGAGACTGAAGGGGTGAGCAGGGGGTTGAAATCGTTTACAAGTGACGTCCGTGCCATCAGATTTCGAGAGCAGAAAAGCGGACAATTCGTAGTTCTCGTGGATACACCGGGATTCGATGACACGCATAAATCCGATCTCGAAATTTTGAACATGATTTCGGACTGGCTTAGTTCAAGGTAACTCACGGTGTTTACCTTCTTCCGTCGCTCACCTCTATCCACTTGCACAGTTACAGGAAGGACAAACTTCTCTCTGCGATACTGTATCTACATCGGATTACGGACAATCGCGTGGCCGGCACGTCTCTGAAAAACCTTCGTGTATTTCGGAAGCTGTGCGGAGATGACGCTCTGGAGAGAGTGTACCTCACTACAACAATGTGGGACGAAGTAGAGAAGGAAGACGGCAACAGAAGGCTAGAGGAGCTCAAGTCAGAATACTGGAAGGTAATGATCGGTCACGGCGCCCACCTATTTTGTTGCAGGAACGACGATGATTCTCCGAAGGACCTCATTGGAGCAATTCTCAAAGACGAAAATAGTCGCAAGGTATTACTCCAAGAGGAAATGGTTGAGATGCAGAGGGAGGTCAAGGAGACGGAAGCAGGGCAGGAACTGTATTCCCAGCTGGAGGCCCTGGTCGAGAGACAGGGGGTGATTCTACGAAGGATAAACGAAGCAAGAGAAGCGGCTAAGGAACCACAGTTGGTGTCGGATCTAGAGAGAGAGTATGCTGAATTGCGGGGAAAGATGGATGAAATGCTCCGCGAAGTGGACGAGTTGAAGCTACCACTGATGAAGCGTTTCTTTTCAAAGATACGTGGCTCATCTAGATCATTTCGTCTTCTGCTCTCTAGGTCTTTGTAACTTTGAATAGTCGTCACTTACAGCTTTATTTATTAAGACAGGTTATGGAAACTTTTCTTCGGTACGGTTTCGAGTCACAATTGTTCCATTTTCCAAACGATCGGGCGACTTCGAACTTTGGTTTATTCAAATAGCCGTCCGGAACACCTCCCTACGGCCGAATCTGTGTATCTATTCGGTGGTGAAATCTTAGAATCGTTGGTACAATATGAGAGAAAAAAACGAGGTGAGGAGCCTACTCACCGAAGAGTGCTCCATGTCATAAATGGCGGGCATGATCGGGTCGAGGGCAGTCACTGCAGGAGTGACCTGAGGGACAGAGCCACAGCGGCGGTGTATCACGGTGGACTTACATACGTTTGTCTGGTGCGAAGTCTTCTGCACTCAGGAGCACTCTCACTTACAAGACCAAACTCATCGAGGAACTCTGTACCGCGTCGAGTGAGGGTGGCATTTTCCTCGTGCTCTATACCCTACAGTCAGATCATTAATGTGTCAGCGGTGTCAAGCTGTCGTCGGGCGCACCGTGTGCATCATCGAGTCATGCAATACTTTGTTCCTCGTTACGGACGAGTAGTGTTTCGTTTCACTCTGATATTTTGATATTCGTTCGTACCTAGTTCCTGGCCAGACAGGCATATATACTCGTACGGTACAGCGCACACCTCAGCTCATCCTGCACAAACTCCGCTGAGACGTTCCATTAGCCATTCCCTCTGCGCTTGTAATCCTAACATAATGTTCTGTTCCTCAAGAGCCACTTGCTCGAATGTGGCGGCCAGCCGCAGCAAGGCGAGGTATTGCCTTGTGATATATATATAACGCAATATGGTCCAACTGAAAGCAATTGTAAATTATACAAGTCAGAAGTTTTGAGAAGTGTTCACTAGGTGTGAAACTGGGAATCACCACGCGTCATCAGATGAGCTACGTCATCACTGCCTACCCCTCTTTAGAACGCCCTAGTGGCATCTGCTGGAGTAACCCCGAACCTCCGAATGAGAATCATCGCGATGGAGTCACGGTATCACTGACTCATAGAAGGGCCTATGCGGAAGACAACTGTCTAGGAACCGTTGAATATCAGAGGCGATCGCCTTCGCAGAAGGTCGTTCCTTCATAGATGACCAACAGTGTTGGATCAAGTTCCAGTGCGAGTCGTCGATCATTCGAGACTCTGGTCGGCTTGGTTTGAGTCCCTTTGCTAAGCGTAGAATAATGGCTACATCTTCTTTGACTTCTGACCACGGCTCTTTACCGGACAATACCTGGAAGAATATCACTATGAACCCAACTTACACACCTAACTTACGTGCCTGGAGGGCAATGCAACCAAAGGAGAATATATCGCTTTCGGTTGTCATCTTAAATGACTCTTCCGACTGCACTTGCTCTGGTGGGATGAAACGCATGGCACTCGGTCGGGCGGTGGTCATCTGGAGAAATGCCGTTGCCTCCGGAATTTTCTCTATGACAGAAGTATAACCAAAATCGGTTAACCGTGCAGTATAGTCCGCATCAAGAAGAACATTGTTCTGCCTGTTTGTCAGGAAAGGAGATTCTAGAAGGCGATAATTCTGCGTCACGCACAGGGCTCAGGTCACCATGAACGATCGGAAAAGAATGCACTTTCGAACACTTCATGTATGTTCTTCGTAAATGTAAACAATGGGGCTTACAGTAGTGCAATCCGTCTGCGATGTCTAGCAGCTGTCGAGAACAATCAGAAGGCGCGGAAGGGGTGGACATTCAGTGGACGTACAAGCTGAAGCCGGTGACCAGTACCCAAATTATTGTCATAATTGGTCAAGAAACCACGGAGGGACCCATTCGCCATCCATAACGAGACCAGTGACATTGCACCTTGCATTCCAAAACCATATGCAACTCCCAGGAATGGAACGATATTCTTATGGTCGAGTCTCCTCCAAACGCCAAGTTCTCGTCGGAGCATCTATGATATCATTTGAGTGACAAACGTAGAGGTGAATTTAGTGAACTACCTCTCGGAAACTATTATCCGCGATGCCATCCAGCGTGAATCTGAATCGGAGCGCCTTTACTGCAACCTGGTAAAGGAGTCGACAACAAGAGACACGAGCCAATTGACACGTACAAACCTCCTTTGACAAACCACCGTCGACGTACCAAGATTTATAAACGTCCCCAAACCCTCCACCAGCAATATAGCAATCACTTTGCTTGGTGATGATGGGTGTGAGATCCGGAGGAGAGGGAGTGGCACTAGGTAAAGTCGAAATGAAGAATAAGGCAAGTTATCATGGGAGATGACTCACTCAAAACCGGGCCGCCTGAATCGTTCAAACCCTTGAAAATTGAGCGGAAGAGGGGTGGTGCCTAGATGGAATATTGTGAGTTGACAGAACACAAACCCATACCAAGGCAGCTGCTGATGAACGTACTTGAACGCTCGGCCTGTTACCGTGACAATGTAGGCATCCGACCCATTCAGAGCAGACAAACTTACGCTGTGATCATCCTGTGATAGTAAGAGCTGCTTTACAGCATTCCAAGCTATTTCTGTGGTACGATCGTCCTTGGCGAATAGCTCGGAATGGAACGTGGGATTCCATCCCACCATCCTCCCCCCAGCGAACGAGCTCCTAAGCCCAACCACTTGCGCTCGAAATGCTTCTCTGTGGTCTTGGATCTTGCGCTCGGACATCTTGCTTTCGTAGCTGAGGACCACGCGGAGTCCCGTAGGGAGACATTTAAATCCTTGCGGAAAAACAGCGGCAAAAGCATCCAGATTTTCCTGGACGTGTCCTTCACGAGGGCTAGTTTCAACTCTATCCATATAAATGGCCCCAAGGAAAGTGGACTTCGACCTGGTAAACAGTCGGGTTATCTTACGTTTGGCCAGCGAACAGAAACTTACTTTGACCTGTTCAACCAACGCTCAGTTTCCGTCTTCGCCTTGTCCTTTCCGCCAGCAATGTCAAAGGAAGGGGTGTCTACAAATACGATGTTATTGGTCCTGAGAATGGCTTTTGCTTCATCGGTGAGCCCGCATCTGATTGCAACCGGACGCTTCGTGCAGGGTCGAAAGGATTCGCTAGCTCGTATGTGAGGATTCCTGGTTGCTTCTTGTACGAACTGAGGACGTTGACGATAAGTAACAGTAACAATAACGCGGACAGGGAGGTAGTACCCAACTCTTTCCGCATCCAGAGGGACCCACTACACTGGATAAAGATGCAGAGTCAGAATAAATCGGATCATGTATGCCTCAGGAAACACACACAATACTACCATGTCATCGTCATTCAGTTGGTATCCAGGGGCACCGAGGACAGTCCTGAGCCAACGCCACATGTCGTTTATATTCCAGTGGGTCTGTGGAAATCGTTGCGAATGGTTTCAAAGAAGTTACCAGAGAGCTGGGGAAGATGTTCTGGGAGTGTAGTTGCCTCTGAGTGTTCACTGTTTGCTGAGCTGCTCAGAGTGTACCAAAAGCTTCAAGTTCTATACGTTCAACGTGTTCGTAGCAACTAATGTAACTATTATGTAATAGGGTTGCAGTGGCAGTGGTCTGAGACTATTGTTTTTGCGTTGTTCCTCCATATTTAGAGTTATCGTTGTTCAGTTCGCGACCGAAAAATTTCAAGCTTGGCTTCATGTCCACAACCCATTATGAACACAAAGACTTCAAAAGGCCCGCACAGCCTGAGGCTTGATGCATCTGAGATTCGGGATAAAACTAGGTATATTCCAACGAGCGCCGTTGTATGATTACTGTCATTCTTTGGTTATGCTCGTACAGAGTCATAATCTAAGATCTCTGTCTTATTAGCCACACCTAAGAGGTTATGCTGGTCTATATTACCG
Organism: Wakefieldia striispora; assembly: GCA_038090475.1. Classification (NCBI taxonomy): domain Eukaryota; kingdom Fungi; phylum Basidiomycota; class Agaricomycetes; order Agaricales; family Hymenogastraceae; genus Wakefieldia; species Wakefieldia striispora. Next base: position 3,966 of record JBBPMU010000114.1, on the reverse strand, counting down.
GTTTTTTCATGTCCGTCTCGGTTTTTTCTTTCTCAACGTGGTTTCCTCGAGGATCCTTTATGCAGCGGTGCAACGGCATGCCAACACCCACGGTCCAGACAGCACGGGGTCGGGGATGCTAATAGCTTCACCGTCCTGCGCCACACCCCAGAATCATTCCATTCACTTGTCTTTGCGAAGATGCAATCTGCTACGAGCTGTCCCCTAGGTGAATGGACTACCTCGTTGACTTGGTTTGACTCATTTTTGACCCGCTCTACGACGACTCACTGAAATCCCATGTTGAAAGTTAGTAATGCCTCCGCCCAGCCTTCCAGTCCCATACCATTTCCCTCACGAAATATCGTTAACTCCTCTTAATAGAGTCCAGCTGCGGGGATGAGGTTAAAGAAGAACGACGAAAGTCAGGGCGAAACATGTGCATATCAGCGGCCAGATGAAGAGTATAGATCTCAAACGGAAAAACCTTCAGGGATCACTGTGCACGTACGGGACCTGGAAGATGATGACATTGTAATAGCGTACGTGATAAGAATCCCGACAGCGAAATATCTGACCCGATCTGTGTAACTTAGTGTCATGGGCCCAACGGGTTCTGGCAAGAGCACTGTGAGATAACCAACTAGTAGTTGGGCTTATTTACCTATCTTCTTAGTTCGTATGCTCGGCAAGCGGGTGTAATATTGAAGGGGTGGGAAGTGGGTTGAGATCGTTTACAAGTGACGTCCATGCCATCAGATTCTGGGACCAGGAGAGCGGACACAGTGTAGTTCTGGTGGATACACCAGGATTCGACGACACCCACAAGTCTGACCTCGATATTTTAAACATGATTTCAGACTGGCTTAGCTCAAGGTGACTATGGTGTTTACTGGCTACCGTTGCTCACCTCTATCTTTACTTGCACAGTTACAAGAAACACAAACTTCTCTCTGCGATATTCTATCTGCATCGGATCACAGACAACCGCATGGTTGGTACGTCTCTGAAGAACCTCAGCGTATTTCAAAAGTTGTGTGGAAAAAATGCTCTGAATAAAGTATACCTCACTACGACAATGTGGGATGAAGTTGACGATAGTGTTGGCGAGAGAAGGCTGGAAGAGCTCAAGTCAGAGTACTGGAAGGTGATGATTGCCCGCGGTGCTCACACAGTCCCTTGCAGGGACCGTCAGGAGGCTCCAAAGATGCTTATCCAAGAAATAATCCTCGAGAATGGAGCCAATTGTATGCTGTTACTTCAAGAAGAAATGATCAATATGGAGAAGAAGATTAGAGAAACATCTGCTGGGCAGGAATTATACTCTCAGCTGGAGGTTCTGGTCCGGAAACACATGGAAATTCTCCGAAGGATCAATGAGGCAAGGGAGGTGGCCAAGGACCTGAAGTTGGTGATGGTGCTTGAGAGAGAGTACAGAGAACTGCTGGAGAAGATCGATGGAAGGCTCTGTGAAATGCAAATGCTAAAATTACCCTGGGCAAAGCATCTGTTTTCCAATCTGTCCAACGCGCTTCACTTGGTTCTCCAGATTTGTGAGTTTAGTTGACCCACGCATCGTCCAACGGCTTACATGTGTTACTCAGTTGCGGCCCCCCTCCAACTTCGTCCATGAGTGCCCGCACCGTCCCAAAAATCCCCTTCCAAGTAAGCTCTTTCTTCTATGTCATGATAGTCCAAGACTCACTTCGCTCAATTCGAATGCTACCCTTGCCCCTCCTAGTATATGTGAGTGTGGTTTGGCCAGTGTATCATTGAATTCTTGCAACATATTTATGTTCCTGGCATCGAAACCTCATTCAGACATTTCATCAGGGGAGGGAGAGCCTCCACAGCTACGAAGATCCAAGTCCAAGTAAGTCCTTTTTACTTTCAGCATGATAATTCGACTCATCATTCAATCCGACTCTATCTAGTATCAGTCTTTCCCCACCCAGCATGTGTGAGTTTTATAGGTCAGCGCATCCTTGAACGCTTGCAACATCTCTGCTATTCTCAGCTTCCTCGCCCAATGAGTACCCTGTGGGAAAGCCCTCTGAACCTAAGTCAAATCTTACATTGCTTGCACCGTCCCAAATTTCTGATTTTCTGTAATTCATCTTCGTCTGTGATATGATTGTTTGTCTTACCCTTCATTTCAAATCTATCTAGTGCCAGTCCCCCTCCTCCCCCAGATCTCACTAGCTTTATCACCAAACAGAGTGATCGCAACATTGATGGTGGAGGTTTTGGTGACATCTATAGATGCTGGTGCACTGACAATGACTTGCAGAAGGAGGTTCGTAGAGGACCAGTGGTCCACGCTTCGTATTACTGACTTCCTTCTCAGGTCGCTGTAAAGGTGCTTCGACACCTATTCGCAACGGATGGGGTTGCGCATGACGATTCTTCCAAGGTAGTTCGTTTCAATCAACTTCCACGTTTGGTACTCAATAGCTTCGCAGATGCTTCAGCGAGAACTCGGTATTTGGAGAAGACTCAACCATAAGAATGTCGTTCCATTCCTGGGCATTGCATATGGTATTGGAATGCAAGGTGCAATGTCGTTGGTCTTGTTATGGATGGTGAATGGGTCTCTCCAAGGTTTCGTGACAAATTATGACAACAGTCTGAGTACTAGTCACCGACTTCAGCTTGTATGTCCACTGACTGTCCATCCATATTGCTCCTTCTGACCGTGTCCGACAGCTGCTAGATATTGCACACGGGTTGCACTACTGTGAGTAACTGTTGTATATTCTCACCAAGGACTTGCACCAACCACAGTCGAAAGTGCATTCTCAGTCGAATCCAATCGTTCATGGCGACCTAACTTTGGTGGGTTAAGCGTCATTGTTCCTGAAACTTCCTCTTCCTGACAAGTAGACAGACCAATGTACTTATTGATGCGGATTACACTGCACGGTTAACTGACTTTGGATTCACTTCCGTGGTGGGGAAAATTCTGGGAACACAGGAGTATCTCCAAAGGTCCACCAGGCGTCCAGGTGCCTTACGGTTCATGGCACCAGAGCAAATTGAAGCAGATACATTCGAGAGGACAACCAAGGGTGACATATACTCCTTTGGTTGTGTTGCCCTCCAGGTAGGTTGTTTGAGCATCGAAACAAGGTACATAATGATATCCCTGCAGGTGTTTTCGGGCAAACAACCATGGTCGGAAGTCCAGGAACCTGTGGCTGTTGTTGTACATTTGTCGAAGGGCAAACGGCCAAACCGACCAGAGTCCCCAGTTATCGACAACTCACATTGGGATTTCATCCAACGTTGCTGGTCATCAACAGGGGAACGACCTTCTGCAGAAGCGACTATCTTTGATATCAAACAATTCCTTAAACTCTCCCCTCCATCTCTGGCCCTCGGCCAGTTAGTGCCATTGTGGCCATGTTGCAAAGGGTCTCATATGGGAGGATTTGGGGCAACTTCAGAGTATGTGTACCATCCTCTAGAGGTGGCGCGGCTAGTGGTGCGGTTCGCTGATATCCAATGACTGACAACTGTTTGCAATTCTATGTCGCCTCGTTAAGTTAGGGGGTTTTCAAACTCGATACACTGTATAATTTGCGAATTGTATACCACGCACCATATATGGACAGAACAGGCTGCTACTTACGTGGTCGACACATTGTGCTGAAATGGGATGGCGAGTTCCTGTCCCTCAAAGCTGATATTTCCGGTGCAGTCTGAGGCCGCACATGGTAGAAATTTCAATTTTTGCAGACTAATCAAGCATGTTCCGCTTTACCAGTTACCTCGCCGTGTCAAGACATTGTCAGTGTACGTCCACATCAGCAAAACAACCTTTCCCTATAGTTAAGGCTCCAGACCCTACAGGGTGGCCTAGAAATTGCCAGAATTGTGACAGACTGGGAAATACTGTGGTGATCTGGGAGAAGCTGGAGATACTGGAAATTGTTGTAGGACATGATGAAAACTTTTAAAACTTGACCAAATATACCAAATCTGACC